>PVJS01006719.1:0-33029 GCA_004027185.1 Glis glis
AAAAACAAAAATCATCTCTGGATTATTTTTACTACCTAACACAATGAAAACACTATGTATATAGTTATTATACACTATTGTTTAGGGACTATTGACAAGAAGAAAAGTTGGTACCTGTTCAGTGCAGATGCAACATTTTTTCAAATATTTTCTATCATCTGTTGTTTGTATCATCATCAGAAGAGCTCTAGGATTCAGAGCGTGGACTGTATATAAATTTCATAGTTATTTTATTAAGTTCATATGGTACTGAGTTATAAATTATATATATTTGATTAAATATTATATCATTAACATCAACCTTGCACACAAATATTATTAAAAACTATAATTTAAATGGCGATATAAAATTCTCATGTAATAGATGAATCAGAATTTATTAATTCAATTTTCTGTTGCTACCCGTGTATTTTATTTCCATATATTAACTGTTATAAATAACTGTGCATTGGAATTATTATATATGTTACTTGAAATATGCTTTTTTTATTCATTAAATTATTTTTTTAATGTAGTAAAAGAGTTTTTTTTTTCTGGTATTGGAAGTTAGACCCAGAGGCAGTCTACCTCAAGCTACATCCCCAATCTATTTTATTATTTATTTTAAAATGGGGTCTTGCTAAATTGCTGAGGGTGGCCTCAAATTTACTGGGATTATAGAAATTTGTCACCATGCTCGGTTTACTAAATGAGACTTAAAATTTTTACTTTTGGTAGGAGGAGGTGCTAATGGATGATAATAATAGATTCTTTTTTTTTGAAACAGGGTGTTGCTAGATTGCTGAGTCTCCCTAATTGTTGAGTTTGTCCTTTAACCTGTGGTCCTCCTGTTTCAGCCTCCTAAGTACTAAGATTACAAGCCTGCACCACCACACCCAGCAATAATAGATTCTTTTCAGAGGAAATTTGGACATTGAGAAGTCATTTATTGTAAAGCTATGATTTTGCTATTAAGATCATTTTGTCATCAGATATTTAAAAGCTCAATAATTTTACTGAGGGGATTATTAAAATAAAAACTGAATAGGTATTTCATTTGATTCTATTCTGATAAAGAGTAATTTTACTTCCCTAAACAGTCAAAATAGCATTGTTTTTCTTTTTCTTTCTATTTTGCTAAATATTTTATTCTCTAGGTCACATTTTCAGAGGCCTCAGTAGTTAAGATATTTCATAACTTCATGAAGAGCCTTTGGGAAGGTAACAGTCATTACATCTCCTAACATCATAAAAAGAACATGACTTCCCTTATAGCTACTATTCAGTAAAATAATCTTCTCATTATATGTATTTTTTAGTGATTTAGTTATTGTTTTTAAGCTGAGTAATTTTCTTTTCACTTTTACTTTTCCCCAGGCTTTGGATACATCCAGAATGTTTTAAAGGATTATCCAAAATATACTATTTATCTCATATTTAAATATAACAAAATTTACTCTCCGTTGAAAAAATAAATGTACCTTATTTATTTAATGAGGACAAAAATGACAGGTACATTTACAAAACCTGGTAAAAATATCAGGTATATTTATAAAAGTGATGAAGGAAAAACAATCATTCAGGGTTAAAATAAACCGTGCTAATCCAAAGAGACCATACTTTAAAGCATTAGAATACTTCTTTTTAAAATTTGATTGAGGGTTACCTAAGGCCATTTAATTTCCCTGGGAGTTTAAAATTCTGGATGTGGTATTTGTCAAGAAGCTTAGAGCTTCTGGAGTTTTCTCTCTATCAAATCAAAAGGGCATCACTGCTATTCTTTATTTGAGGAGGGCCTGCCTTCCTGGATTTTTATTGTTCTCATGGCTATATTGTTGATTCTGTTGTCACAAAGTACTCTGATACATGGGCACTGCAATCCATAAATTAATAAATAACAGTGCGTGTCTAACCACACGCACCAAGGCTTCTTTGCAGCACGTCTTTCCTCCGGTGTGTTCGGCGCCCTCCCTCCATTCTCTCAGAGGCTGTTTTAATTAAGTGGCAGACACTAAGAGGCAGATGATTTTCCAGGGTGATGGCAGGGCCCTCCATCTATCAGCATTTGATTCCAGAATTTCAAAGTGATTGCCATTTGAACCTGTATCACAAGAAAGAAAGAACTGATGTGATTACCAAAAAGCAGATGCTGACTGCTCTCAGCCTTGAAGCTGAGGCAGTAATAAGACAGACCAAATGCGTTCCCTTGCACAGCCACACTGGACACACAAACCGTTACATTACATTCTTTCAACAACAAAAAAAGAGATGTCTGGCTCATGTTTAGGTATAAAATGAAACTATTAATCCTAAGTCTTGATTGGAGTGGTTGGTTGCATTATTATTGAGATAATTTCACCGAAATTCTTCAGCATTTGGCTGAATCTAATCAATTTCTTTTCAAAATTCTTGTAGGAGTACAGATATCCTTGGGCATTGGTCATTGCTAGTTTAAGTTCTCTTGTACATATTCCTGATTAATATCAGCAAAAATAACTTGAAATTTACAGGGCATCATTTCCAATCAAAACATATCACAAATAAAACAGCACATTATGTTATGGAGGAAAATGAGTGTAAAAATACAACAGTTTAGATTTGTAGGTTAGTTCGATATTATATATGCAATGCAAGATGCATGACTTAAATGTCAATCATAACACAAGAAAATATTTGTTTTATATGGGCATGCCAAAGGGGAAAATAGCTATTTTCATTAGAGTAAGTGATATAATCAGACCTACATTTTTTCCTAATTTTAAAATAAAAGGTTTATCTTTAAAATTTAGTTAAAATAACTAAGGAGTAGAAATACCTTAGTGAGTGAGTCAAAGGCAGTAAATTACTCATAGATTGCCAGTGACTTGAAAGAAAAGATAGTCTCATCCAAGACATTGTGGCACAAGTCGGCAACCCCATGCTTAGGAGGTTGAGATGGGAGGCCAGCCTGAGCAACTTAGAGCCTGTTTCAAAATTAAAAAAAAAAAAAGATAAAATAGGGCTAAGAATGTAGCTGAGAGGTAGTAAGTCCCTGGGTTCAACCTCCAGTAACTAACACACACACATACACACACACACACACACACACACACACACACGCAGGAATAGTCTCTATAATCCTTTTATGCCCAATAAATGATAATGGTTATCATTATGATTGTTCCAATTCAATGACATTTCTATTTATTTATAATACTTGTCCATCTACTGTTAGAATGGATTGCCCCTAATCCCATTGGTAAATTGTATGATTCTTTAATTTTAATATAATTTAAATAAATTTGGGTTAGAACTATGAAATCTGATAGAGTATCATAGCTAAATATTAGATGATTAGGTTGTAAGACATGGATCTAAATCAACATTTACATATAGCACTATATAATAAAGAACTGAACATTAATTCATTTGTACATGTGACTTAAAATATTTCTAAATAAAGAGAAATTGTGGTGATTTAGGATATGTTTAATGTAAAATCCTGAAACTTCAAATTTTATTATAAGTGGAAATTCTTTTGTAATACACAAAGTTCAACCAAATATTTTATTCAATGAAAATCTTTATTTGAACCTAAATTATTTTTCTTTATATTTATTACTCAAGTGGGAAATATTTTACATGATTCAAATTTAAAAAGTTATAATTGTTTCACCTCCAAAATTGTAAACGTGTTATTAATTTCTTATATACCCTTCAAATCTTAGAAATTATTCTATGCTAGTACTTGAGAGCTACATATTAATTTTATAAATGATGAGTATTTTATAGAAACTGACCCATATTCATGGAATTGATGAAAATAGTGGGCAATTATTAAAAGTAGTCTGTCATAAATAATCCTACACTGATTAGTTTCTATTACTACACTATAAATTAGCATATTCCATTCAAAGACAGAGAAAACCTCAGATGGGTAAAGAAGGAGACCTAACTGAGGGAGATGGGAGGGGGGAAGAGGGAAACACCCTAATGCACAGGATGTACATACACAAACTTATCAAAGTCGATCACTATGCTGAGCATGAGAAGGAGGGAAGGGGGAGGGAATGGGGGTGGGAATTGGGGGAGGGCTAATTGACCAGATGTGTGCATGTATACTTCTACCACCCCGAAACCCATCAAGATGTATGATTACAATTCATCATTAAAAAAATTAGCACATATATATATTTATATATATATGAGAGAGAATTTCTCAGATTTTTTTTATCAAATGGGAAAACATTTTTATAATTTTGATTATATTTTTCAAAAATATGTTGCATTGTAGCATTTTCTATTCACCAGTAAAATTTGGGAGAAATTATATCTTCCTCCAGGCTTGCCAATAGGAATATTGTCAAAGTTTGAATTTTAACCAGTTTTTAAGGTGAAAAATTACATCTCACTGTTGTTTAATTTGCACTTTTCCTCTCAAGAGTATATTTTATATATATTAGAGCCATTTCTCTTTCTTTCTCTGTGTAATGTCCACGTACTTCCCCTTCCCAACTTTTTTTTTCTATTGGATTTTGTCTTGTCCTTATTCATTTTCTTGTCCTTATTCATTTCTCTGAGTCTGGTATACATTATTAAATAAATCCTGTTATTTGTGAATGAGTTGCCAGTTTTTTCCCCAATATATCATTTGTCTTTTCATTTGCTGATAGTATTTTGCCTTTTAGATTTTAATGTAATCATTTATTAATCTTTTATTTATGATTTACTGGTATTGAGTTGTATTTTAAAATTGCTTATACTGTTCCCGCCGGGCGTGGTGGCTCACGCTTGTAATCCCAGTACTTTGGGAGGCAGAGACGGAAGATCCGGGTTCGCGGCCAGCCTCAGCTCGCTCTCTCTCTCTCTCTCTCTCCCTGTCTCTCTCTCTCTCTACCTAGTGAGGCCCTCCGCAACTTCGTGAGACCCGATTTCAAAATAAAGTATAAAAATATAGGGCTGGGGGTGTAGCACGGAGGTAGAACGCCCCTGGGTTCAACCCCCGGTACCGCAAAAAAAAAAAAAAATTGCTTATACTGTTCCAAAGAAATCTTTTTGGTTTTTGTTCTTAAACCCCCTGCCCCTAACACACTCACATACATGCACACTCCTGCTAAGATATGTGCCTATATTTACTTCTGGTACTTTTATTGTTTCATTGTTTAAAATTAAAATTTTTATTTTTATTTGGAGTTTAGATGCATACATAATGTGATACAGCAAGAAACACAACTTATCTTTTCTATGTAGCTAGGTAGATATCTACGTCATTGATTGAAAATATTCTAATTCTATTTCATAAATTCAAATGAACCATTGTTACAGAAAAAAACTGTATAATTGTGTCTGTTTCTGGATTTTCTTTTCTGTTCAATTTATTCTGTCTGTTCAGGTGTATAATTAAAACAAATTGTAATTTTATAATATTTAGGTCAATTTATTCCGCCTTGTTTGATCTTTTTAGAGCTTTTCTGAATATTATTTCTTATTTTAATTGGTGCACTGTAATCATACATCTTTATGAAGTTCAGGGTGAGAGAGGCGTACATACACACAGCACTTATTGAGCCCTCCCCCAGTTCCCACTCTATTCTCTCCCCCTCCCCACCTTCCCATGCTCAGCACAGTGATTGACTTTGATAAGTTTGTGTATGTACATCATATCCATTGAAATGTTTCCCTCTTCCCCCGACCCATCCCTCTCTCATTTAGGAAATGGAGGGAAATGTACCAAATGCCATGAGTATGTGTGATTTTATCACACTAAACCTCAGTGTGATATGTGGGTACAATGCACCCACAAAAGTCTATTTAAAAGTATCTTTTAGTGTATTGCAGTTGTACATTATACAAAGGTTTAATGTGATACAAACATACATGCATACATCTCTTGGTTCATTTCCCTCCACATCCCACCCCACTACCCCTCTTCTTGATATAAAGAGTATCAGGATGACTTTTCAGAACACTAAGATAAAAAGAAAATGATATGAACAAAAATTTTAAAATATAATCTTTCCTATTAGGGAATAAAGAGATTGTCTTTTAAGGAACAAGAAACAGACTGGCAGCCGGGTGTGGTGGCACATGCCTGTAATTCCAGTACTTGGGAGGCTGAGACAGGAAGATCGCACATTCAAGACCAGTGTCAGCCACTTAGCAAGACTCTCAGCAACATAGTGAGATCCTATTTCAAAATAAAAAATAAAATTGGGCTGGGAGTATAGCTCAGGGGTAGAAGACCCCTGGGTTCAATTCCCAGTAAAACACACACACACACACACACACACACACACACACACACAAGACTGGCATTACATGTCTTATGAAGAAGTAGGTACCACAGAGATTGCTTCAATACATGTGTAGAAATGGATATGATCTGAAATTTTATATATATATATAAATTGTCTTCCAAGGTTCAGCATGTAATGTAGATATTTTCACACGTGTGAAGTATCTATTCATTCTTGGGAAATTCCTTGAGAACGACCTTTATCCAAATATGGAGTAAAGCAAGAAAAGAAAACAGAGGGGAAAAAAAAGTCTCATGATCCAGTCTCAGATACTGCAGTAAGGTAGTTGCAGAAGAAAAGACATGACACAGATCATGTATGTTGGTAATGTTTATCTTTCATTCAGTTGAAAGCTACATTGTCATGCCCTTTAATTTAGTTTATATTCTACAAAATATTTATTTTTATTTTCTGTAGCTACATTTTCTCAATGGGATTGTCAGCAGTCCCATTGAAAATTGTGATAATGTATACTGATAATTTAAAAATTTTACATTTGAAATTTGAAATGTGATTAGTTGCCATTTCCCCCTAGGACATATGGGAAAATAGAATGCTGAATTCTCCTATCTCTTTCTCAATCTACTTAGTGTGTGTGTGTGTGTGTGTGTGTGTGTGTGTGCGTGTGTCTGTGTGTGTGTCTGAGTGTGTGTGTCTCTTTACTTACCTCTAAGACACTATAATATTCTAAATTACTAAGGGACAGTATTGGAGTCATCTTCCTCCATCCAAGCCAACAGCATGCATTGTGTCAACATCTTAAATATATCTCAAATTCAATCACTTCTCTCTGTCTGTACTGTCAACCATCATAGTCCTTGGTACCATCACTTTTAGGATTAATGTAATAGCTTCCTCACTTCTCTCTTGCATCCATTCTTAGTACTTATTATTAGTTCACCACAGATTAACAACAAAAGTACCATCCACCATCTTTTCTTAATAGAATAAAATCTAAACTTTGTTACTTTGCTTTGGTTTGGGCTCTACTTTTCTCTATGAAGAAGTCCTCTCTCACCTCCTCCCAACCAAGTACTTCTCCTTCTTGGAAGTTTTGAAAAAGGAAACAGTCTTGTGTCTGTGTGAGGGCCCCACACCTTGCCTTTCTATACCTGGCTTTTCTAGTCAAGGATGGTTTCACTTCAAATGCCAACTCAAGAGAGAATTCTGCCTCATGACCACTCTCTCTCGAGTATTTCCCCTGTCTGGCCTTGTAAGTAGCTATTTTCCCAAAGAGTCTTTTCTTCACAGCATTTAAACCTCCTTCTAATATTATGGGGTTTTTTAACTTTTTAATTTACTTCTTTATTATTTTTCTTCTGCGTTAAATATAAGTTCTATAGGGAGTGAAATATTTTTCCTTTTCAAAAAATTCATCCCTAACAATTAAAACAGTCATATTATAGACTTAAAAAAAGTTGAGCACCAGAATGAATGAATGAATGAATGGTGTTATATGGAAAGATGTTGCCTAGATGCCACTTTTCCATATTAATCTCTCTAGTGTCAGCAGTATAATTTTTATTTTTATTACATTAATAAATAAATGCAGAAAAAGTACCAAATTCAGTATACAATCATACACTACTATTATTAGATCAATGATGTAGTTGATATTACCATTCAAGATTACCTAGTACTTGGGTTATTTTCTTTAAGAAAAATCAGAATCTGTACAGCTATTTTTAAAACTTCAAAATTAGTAAGAGCAATATAATCTATGCCAGACATTCTGTATGAAATACCATTGCACATTCATGGCTGATTTAGTGAGTGAAGAATGCCAGTTTCTCCAGCATCGCTATGATTCGTGGACCGTGGAAAAATAACAAAAATAGCTTTGGAGAGGAACACAAAGGAATTTTATCTTTATCATAAGTTTGATAGGGATATTTAAGTCCCAGACATGTGGTAATGTTTAGGGGGGAAAACTCATTTAAGGTTTTATGATTTCCATAAAGTAGAGATGCTTGGAATATTTTTAGAGAAAATGAATTTCCACCAGTCTATCAGGGTTTTAAGCTCTAGTGATTGAAACTGGTTTCCTTTACATTACATGAAATATACTTTATGAAAATTATTAGTATTTCGATAATTCCTTTTAATGCCATTGAAAAAGGGATAAGGAAAAAATGACAACTAGCACTCACTTAACAAGAAAACTGAAACAGAGAAATCCAAGGCAAGATATTTGTGAACTAAGTCTACATTATTCTTAAGACTAGAAATCACATGCTTCTTGGGACCACATCTACATAATTATTCAGTGTAATCAAGTTTAATAATTTTCAAACTAATAATTGAAAAAGTGATGGATGTACCGTCAATTGTAAACCACCTAAAAGCCCCATCAGCCAGGCTGCAGTCAATTAAACCGTTGTACATAAATGCAGCAGGAAAGACGCTTTCCAATGCTTCATTCTCAGAGTATTCATGAGCGTAATAGACCATGCGATTTCAATGCAAAATGCAGCCAGCTCTTTATTATCCTCACTAATGGTGCAGATAATCCAAAGTGTTAGATAATCCCCAAACCATTTATTGTGGCATAGAAATAGACCTTTTAAGGTAAAAAAAAATCCTTCTTAAAATTGGGGTTGATTTATCCACTGAGTGTAGACACAACTGAGACCTTTCTGTCCTTGCAGGCGGCAAACAGGATTGAAGATTCTCCTAGTCCTTGACTAATATCTCAGTCTTTTTTCTATATTTTATTCAGTAAGGCATTATTCTGAAATACTTCCATAGATTTGTTTATTTGTTTTTCCTTCAACAAATTTCCAAATAAGAGGCAGGCATGTTTTTTTTAATAAAAAGTGATAGATTCAAATTTCTTATAAGATCTGCCATTTTACACTTGCATTAAACCCTCAACTTTTGAATTGTGCTTTTAGAAAACATGTTAGATTCATCCATTCACTGCTCCTCTTACAGAATACTCTTCCCTACAGTTTTTTTTTCTTTTGTGTTACCAGGGATTGAACACAAGGGTGTTCTGCCTCTGAGCTATACCCCCTGCCCTATTTTATTTTTTATCTTGAAACAAGGTCTAAGTTCCTAAGGGCCTTGCTAAGTTGCTGAGGCTTGCCTTGAACATTTAATTCTTCTGTCTCAGTCTCCCAAGTACTGGGATTACAGGCATGCACCACCATGCCTGACTTCTTTCCCACATTTTATGACATTTCCTTGTAATCTCAAGAATAATAGGTATTAAAACTACATTATCTATCAAATTATACCTGAAAGTGTTATGCCTGGTTTGAGTGCTTATTCTATATTCAGTGAGGACAATTAGGAACTTATATCTACAGTTATCCAATTTAATATTGAATCATGTGTTAATGCTTTAAAAAGGAAGTTTCTTCTGGTGCACTATTAAAATGAGACTTTGTAAAATTACACAACTGATGTTCAAGAGAAGTTACACTGATATTTGGTAAGTTTCTTTATGTCATACACAGTTTTGAAATTGTAAAGAAACCATATATTAAACTAAATACTCACTGAACAATCTTTTAGAAATTGGCTATTACCCTCATCACACCAAAAAATGTCTTTTTCTCATGTCCTCTTATAAAAGAAATTCTCTTGTCTCCTCTATGGCAGAAAAATGAAAAGCACTTCAAGACACTTCCAACATCTACCTTGCTTTTAAGCACTAGCCATCATTCATTTTTAGTTAATATTGAGTTGAATAATGTGAATTATTTGGTGTGTGGTACTGGGGATTGAATCTAGGGGCATTCTACCTCTGAGCTACACCCCCAGGACTTTTCATTTTTTATTTTGAAATAGGGTCTTGCTAGAAATTTTCATTTTTTACTTAAAGAAGCTTGGAAGACTGGTCTGGTAGGAATGTGGTAAAGATTCTTTTAGCATTGTGGTATTAGCAAGATTATGATTTTTGAGAAATAAAATTTTAGTTAATAGGTAGCATTTATTGAGTTTACCATATACCAATTTTTTACATTAGTTATCTCACTTCATCCTTACCTTTATTCTAACACATTATTATCCCTATTTTACTGATAAAATTATACATTTCCCAGAGATTTTTAAGCAACCTGACTTAGATTACAGAGGCACAGAATGTCCAATACTCGATATTTTTATATTATAATATAGAAAAATTTCTCCTGTAAAAATAGAAACCATATTTCATAGTGATAAAACTATGTTTTATTGCATGCCTTAATGGAGAAATAAAACATCCTTCCTAAGATATGGAAGTCTCTAAGCATTTTCACCCTATAATCCACAAGCCCAGAACTTAATATTTTCATGGAGAACCATTTATTTACATCTAAGCACCTCTTCTTTTTCATTTAAGGTGCAGGAAAAAAAACTGGTTGGAGTTAGCAGATACCAAAGACTATGGTATTTGTAAAATAGAAGACAGAACTGATAAAATGGCACTATTATTCTATTGAAAGTGTTGGGTCATATCTTGAAGAGATGGATTGTTTAGATCACCAGAAATGAGGGGAGGAGGATTGCTTAAAGGTGAGGGCCCAAAAAAGAATAAAGAAGGGCCACTGTAGGTAAGGCAGTGGTCATAAGGGCTGTCTTCCACATGGTAAGCATCAGGGCCACCCTTAAAGGCCTTGGTAATAAGAAAATGGCTCTGTGTGGTAGACTAGATCTCTAGGACACAAAGTCAATAAAAATTTAAAAGGAAACCTGTGCTTAAAATTTATACTGATCCTTTCTTTCCCAATTCAGAGGAAGTGGCTGAGTTAGTGTACTAAACATTAAAGGGGTTAATCCTACTTGATTGCAATTTAATAGGCAGTGGACTGCATCTGCATTTAGGACTACTTAGAAGAGGGTCTACTACTGATAGTGTTTAGTTTGAGGATGTGTAAGTGTAATTCTTCAGACTTCTCTAAGAGAAAAACACAATTGAGTAGAAGGCTAATTACTCCCAGTGACTCCATTTGCCCCTAATTTCTCTCATTTGGCTAATTATTTAAATAGCCAAAGATTCAGATGGTATAGAGCTAATTTATTTTAAAATCCATTTATTAGTGCATTATAGTTTCACATCATAATGTAGACCATAGTGATAGTGACATACATGCACACAGCACGCGAAGAGCTTTCTCCTGGCTCCCTCCTCATTATCTCTCCCCCATACATGATGTTGAGATTGGCATTGGTATTCTCACGTATGTACAGTATGTCAGTAGGAGTGTTCTCCTTCATTAATTCTCCCTTTCCCCCACCCACCCTCCCCTAGACCACCTCCCTCATTCCACTAGGGTTTCACCTCCATTATCTAAAGTTCTTCTTGTATCCTGATTATTGCCTAGCTTCCACATATGAGAGAAAACATATAACCATTTACTTTCTGTGACTGGCTAATATCACATAACATAATGTTCTCCAGGTCCACTCATTTTCCTACAAATGCTGTTATGTTTTTTCTTCTTTATTGCTGAGTAGAATTCTATTGTTTGTATAACACATAATTTTGTGATCCATTCATCTGCTGATGAAAACCTGGGTTGGTTCCATAATTTGGCTATTGTGAATGATGCTGCTATGAACATGGATATACATGTATCACTATAATATTCTGATTTCAGTTCCTTTGGAAAGATACTCAGGAGCGGTATAGCTAAGATCATATATGGTGTATCCGTTTCCATTATTCTGAGGAATCTCCACGCTGATCTCCATAGTAACCACTATGGAAATTGCACTAATTTGCAATCACACCAACAGCATATAAGAGTTCCTATTTCACCACATCCGCGACCGTATTTATTGTTGTTTGATTTCTTGATAATTATGATTCTAATTTGGTTAGGTTGAATTTCAGTGTCGTTTTGATTTGCATCTCCCTGATTGCAATGATGTTGAACATTTTTTCATATATTTATTGGCCTTTGTTATTTCTTATTTTTCAATTTAGTTCACTTGTTCATTTCTTGAGTTATTAGTTTTTTAGTGTTAAGTCTTTTAAGTACTTTGCATATTCTAGATATTAGACCTCTATCAAAGGAATAGATGGCAAAGATCTTTCCTATTCTGTAGGCTCTCTCTTTAGACTCTTAATGGTTTCTTTTGATGAATAGAAACTTTTTAGTTTAATAAAATCCCACTTATTAATCCTAATTTTAATTTCTTGTGCCTTGGGTGTCTTATTGAGGAAGTTTCTACCAGTGCCTATATGTTGGAAGAGCTAATTTAAATATGCTTTTCTACCTCCTACCTCCCGTTTACTGAATAACCCTACAGATTTTAAGTCCTCTATATACACTAAGCTCTAAATATATTCTTGTGAGGCAATTTATTATTGCCAGAACTTATGGACACCTTTTACTTTTTATCTTCCTTGAATTCTCAACAGCATCTCACCATTCTTCTTGAAATATTATCTCACCAAGTTTGGTAATATGTTTTCTTGATTTATTTGCCAATTCTCCAATATCTTTTCTATCCTTCATCCATCTCTTTAACCTTTTCTTTCAGCCATTTCTTCTTCTATTCTTATATAGACTCTTCTTGGGAAATTTTCATGATTTCAGTTAATTCTGACAATAAATGTTCATCTAAACATAATAAACATCTTCACATGGATGCCCCGTGGTCACCTGAAACTAAACTTGTCTAAAAAACTCAGTATCTTTGTTGACAAATCTTTTCTGCCCCCTGTGCTTCCTAAGCAGACCGAGGATAATCCCATCCACATGAACTAAAATTACTGGCAGCTATCTATGACTTGTGTTTCTCCTTCTCTCCCTTCCAATTATCAAATTCTATAAATACTTTTTCCAAGGAGTTCTCCAGTTTGCTGTAACAGTTCTGGTAGCTCATTCCTCACTTGAATCACTACAACACCTTTCAATGCAGTTTTCTTCTCCCAGTTCAGTTTCTATACTATGTAAAGAGTGATGTATCCATAAGCAGATATTTGATTGAATTGCTCTCTATTTAAGAAGCCACTCACTGGTTCCCCATCACACAGCTGCCAATATCAAAATATGGCATGGCTTGTCATACTACCATTTCACTTTCATCCCTCACTATTAGGCTATTTTGCATCTTTAACATCTGTCTGTTATTACGATATGTCAGGATTTTACCAAGTTAAAGTACATGCTACTTTCTTCCATAAAATTCTGATCCCCTTTCTCTGTACCCATACATCTATTGTTGATAAAACAAGTCTCCACTGAGGTACCATTGTTTTTCTAGGACAAATTTCTTTTCCCAAATACAAGTGTATCTTAGACTGAGTATAGTCTATATTAAAGTCTTCTAATATTATTTTATTAGATATATGTGCTTTTTGTACCATCACACTAAATTTTATCTGCCTCTGTACATTTTACCTCCTGCTTGATCTTAAGAAAAACATCTATAGGGCATGAAACTTTCCTTATTTATCATTATTTTAGAAAAGTGCCAAAATACAGTAGGTGTCCAATAAATATTGCTGAATGAGTCACTGACATGTTATTATTTTCTAAAGATTAAGAAATATTAGGAAAGCAACTTTAGGTAATTACTTCCTAAGAAAAAAAGAATTACTGAACTTACATTAAATATGTTCAAGTGCATTAGTTTTCTTTTTAAGTGAGTATAATAAAATTCCATGTTGCTAAAGAGGCAGGGTAAGAGACTATTATACTTAGTGCCATCTGAAGTTTCCATAGCACCAAGCTCATCAATGGGCATAGATTGAGTCAATTAACATTGGGAAAATAAATAAATGAGTGAATGAATTATGCAAACACTATTTAAAAATTAAGGAAATAAGAAAGGTGTGGTGACTCATGCCTGTAATTCCGGTACTTGTGGGGCTGAGACAAGAGGATCATAGGTTAGAGGCAAGCCCCAGGAACTCAGTGAGACCCTCAACAAGACCCTGTTTGAAAATTAGAAATAATAACTGTGGTAATAATAGTAAATAGGGCTGGTGGTATAGCTCAGAGGTAGAATGCCCCTGGGCTTAATCCCCAGTATCAAAATAAGTAAATGTATACATACATACATACATACATACATACATACCAAGGAAATGTGTCACCTTCTTTCAGATGTCTGAAAAATGTTCTACAAAGGCTAATATACTGCGAAGTTGACAATCTACTTTACTGAATAATTTTGGTGGAACTGAGGAAAGGAAGTACCAGTTATTGCAAGAGTTACTTAAGGGTAGAACTTCTAAATGCAAAGCTATGAAAAGAAATTTAAGATTTATAGTTAAGATAATATTTTATATTGATGTCTTTGAGTTCTGATTAAGTCTATAAAAACCTTAGAAGAAAAATAATGTCTAGTCTATAAAATGAATTTTCTTCTGGATGTGTAGGCACAAATACAGATGAGTTTTTCCAAAGAGGACAACAATAAATTTTGAGTTGGATCAGCTGCAGTTAAAAGTACTTAAAGACTTGTGTATATATTCATCACATAGACACTTTCCAAATCTACACACAACTGGTAGTGAGGTTATAATTCAAACCAGAAGAAGCCAGAAAATTCAAATGCAAAGATAAACCATAATTTACACCATTGAGTTTCACTTCCCTTCCCTGGCTCCATTTGAAACGCCTCCAAGAATCTTAAGTCAAATGTGTCTGGAAGAAGTAATCCTAAAGAAACCTAAGATCTTCTGTCACCACTTAGGCAATGAAGATTCCACAAGACCACAGAAGTGTGTAGTAATCCTTGCCAGCAACATAATGTGCAGTGCTGTGTACTCAGTGAGAAAAAATTCAGTTGTACTCTTGAACTACCATATATATACCCCAAATCAAAGCTACTTTTGGCATGGTTCTCTGATTATAGATGTTATTTCCTTGATATATATTTTCATGTGTTTGCGTTTGTGTGTGTGTGAATGCAATTGTGATCACTACATGTAAGTAAAACTCTATGTGCAACCACCACAATAAAATCATTGAAAAGCATTGCTAAAGTATTTGTTAGGATAGAAATCTCTATGGATTTCTTTAATGGAAAAGTCATTATTCCAGTAAGATAAGGGTTTAAGAAATTATAGATGACTTTCTCCCCATTACTTAATCATATTAGTAATCTAAATAAAATATTCTAAATGCTTTCTGAAGTTATTGATTTCTCTTGTAGAAATCTATCTGAACTATATCATAGAGTCATTAGCAGGTGATGCTATGCCTTACAAATTATGCACTGACAGAATTTACTGGTGAGGTAAGAGAACGAGGACACATTGGCCATTTGCTCAACTAATTGTTACTACTGTGTGCATTTTAGTGCTTGCAGCTTCTGCAAAACAGTTTTTAATGAGGCCATTAGTCTTTTTCTTATATTATTCCCCTAATTCCCTTCTATATTCTTTAAAATCCTAATCAGCAAAATCATTCACAAAACCACTTTTTACAGTGAAACAGTTAGTGTCAATGTGGTATCAATGGACTTAAGTATCATATTTTTTAACACGTGTGTACTGAATATCTTAAAGGTATCAATTCTATTAATTTGTTCAGTAAATAATAGTAATGACCTTAATATGGTACTATGCATATTTTATGAGCTTTTAATGTAAAGCATAATTCCTAATATAGAAAATATACCAAAAGTAATCTTTCAATTCTAGTAATTATCTTCCCTAGAATATGTTAGGAGCAGGAGCTTCCAAGTGAATGCTAATGAATTATGCATCAAATAATTTCTGGAAAATCCCACACATCCAAAAGAGTTAATATTGAATATGAAATGGGCTTGCAAATTAACTGTGGTACAGGCATTAAAAGCATATAAATGCTGGCCAAAAAGGTTAAGCATCCCAATGAAAAGGAATAAATGTGATTCAACAGATTTAAATTCTTGGCCCAAGGGTAACAAAGATGTAGATCCAAACAAGATGATCCTAACTCAAAATTTCACAAGAATCAATGTTTTCATGCTATTATCCTATACCAATTATATTTCTATGTCCTAATGCTACTATCAGAAAAATAATAAAAGTCTAGAGACAAAGTAAAGTGATCACAAATACTTTATATTTTAAATAACACAAAATATTTATAATCTTAGGAATTATGCTTTCATTTCAACAATATTAAAACTTTAATTTGGCTTAAAATATTCCAGTGGGAAAATTCCCTATGAATTTTTAAGTGTTCATCAGATGTGTTCACTGTAATTTCCTCTTTTAAACACTGACATTTTGAATGGTTCAGGTGAATAGCAATAAATCCTAAATACTGTGTGACTGGAGTATGTGTGCATATAGGTTTATGCATCAGAACATAATCTAAAGTAACACAATTGTATTCTATAAAAACTGCTTTGAAAATTATTTTTTTAAAAAATGACTGGTTGCTGATTCTACATCTGTAGTCCGGATCCTGTTTTCCGAAATTTAGTATTTCATGCTCTATGGATACATTATATACTTCAACTCAACATGTAAATGCCGCCCCCCGCAGCTAGACTCTTTTTTTTCTATTACACCTTTTTTTCCTTTCCTAAATACTATTTTTCATATAGATATTTGGAATCAACTATAATTTATATATCTGATTATGCAACAATTTTAAACAATTTGTGGAATAAAAACTATACTCCCTAGCTTATTCTACAAGGCCATATTGGATTCGTGCATGGATGCTATTTAGTCTCCCTTCTCATAAATCTTCCACAAGCCATTGTGTACCTCACTTTCTTTGGATTTCTCTTCTTTCTTTCCTAGGATGTTATCCCCATTTATGCTACTCCCCTGAAAAATATTTACACATTTTCAAGGTACACAAAGGTCACCATTCACATAATATTTTGCATGACACTCTACTCTCACATAGAATATTGTTTCTTACCTAATATTGAATTAAATATTTATGTATTTAAGTTTCATATTAGACTATTACTTACTTAATACAGGAGACTTTGCTTCGCGCATTATTGTTACAGATCCAGGCATGTGACAACTATACAATAAATAACACATGGGAGGTACTAAGTGACATTGTATAACTCACAACACATAATTTATACTTAAGCCTGATGGAACAATTGAAACAATTGAGGAGTATTGTCCAATTCTTTTAGTCAACTGCTTGCTGTGTTATAATGAATATTTTAGATAGTGGTACAAATAAGCTCATCAACAAGTCACATTTTCTGACTGCAGAAACAGGTTCAGGAATGAACACTGGTCTAATCTAAGTTAAGAAGCATAAGAATATTTTGAGAGGCTCCCTTGTACTTATAAAGGAGTTTCAGGAAACAATCCTGTTTTCATCTTGTCAATGTCAAATGGGGATGCCTTTTGCTTACCTGTACTCTTACATCCAAGATTTTTTTTTGCTGAAACATCTTAGATTTACAGTTGATTTATTACATTAACTTCAACCAAAATCAGCAAGAGATTCAACTGGCTGAACTATTAATATTAAAAACTATTTCAAATACATATATCTTGTTGAACATTTTTATCATCAATTCAAAGTTTCACCGTCACTTACCTACTATTTGCTTTCTGTATCATCCTTCCTAAATTCCTGCCTTGAACTTCCTCTAAAGTAGCTCTTTCTAGAGTTTTTTTCTGCACTATTTCAGCTGCTGAATATTTTGTTTTCATATACCTATTGTCATAAGGAGAAGTTCTATTTCCAGGTAATTGAGAGTAATAAGCAGATTTTTGTTCATTGGATGGTAAGGTTGAGTTTCCTGTATTTAAATTAGTCAGAATTTGAGCATTTCACAAGAATATTATAAAAATATCACCCCAGTGTCAACATTCTTCAGTGTCTTTCTCCCTGATTTGTCTGCTACTATACAAGATGTTTTAGACTCACCTAAATTTCTCAGAATGAACCCCCTTACATTTGCAATGAAATTAATTAACCTAATCTTTTATTAAATAATAGCTATAAGTAAAGTTCTATTCTGTTCTATACTCTGTTCAATAGATATAAAGGCAGTTCACTATAATCTGGGAGTTGAGGTTAATATAGAGAGAACAGAAAAATTAGAATCTGTGTGAAATGGAGCTACAATTCTGATGGAATCTTGCCTGGTCTCCATACATACTCTGGAATTCCTCTCTAATGTGAGTCAGTAAAATCCATGTGTATTTTAAGCCATCTTGAGTTTGGTTCTTCATTATCAACAATAAAGGTTGTTCAAACAAGGATATAATTTAAAATATATTTTAAAATATCCTCTGATTTATGCATGTCTCATTAATAAATGTTTTTACCTCCCTATCCATATTCCATTATTATTTGTTTTAGGAAAGGGAGAAAAATTATCTTAAGGACATAATATCTTTTAAAAGATTAAAAAATTAGCTGGGCATGGTGACACACGCTTGTAATCCCAGTACTTGGGAGGAAGACAGAAGTACTGAGACAGGAGGATTGCAGGTTCATGGCCAGCTTCAGCTACTTAGTGAGACCCTCAGCAATTTAGTGAGACCCTGTTTCAAAATAAAAAAAATAAAATAGGGCTGGGGATGTAGTTCAGAGGTAGAATGTCCCTGGGTTCAATCCCCAGTACCGAAAAAAAAAGATTAAAAAATTCATTTTTATGCCTGAATAATACACCATTGTATGGCTATACTCCATTTTCTTTATCCATAATCAGCTAATGGGCACTGAGTATGTTTCCACTTTTGTGTATTATGAATAATGCTGCTATAATTATTTTGTGGATGCATATTCTCGGTTTTCTTGGTTATATACCTATGAGTGAAAGTGCTGGAAGATATAGAAACGGTATGTTTGACTTCTAAATTGTTTACACAGTAGCTATACCACCATATTTCATCTTGCCACCAACATGTATGAGGCAATGAATTTTTCTGAATTATGGTCATCCCAGTTGGTGTGAAGCATGGTACAACACGGATAAACTTTAAAACCATTAAAGTAAGTGAAAGAAGCCAGGCAGAGAAGGGCATATATTCTATGATTCCATTTGTATGAAATACCAAGCTGAACACAGTGGCCTACACCTTTAATCACAGCTACTTGGGAGGCTGAGGCAGGAGAATTGCAAGTTTAGGGCCAGCCTGGGCAACTTAGACCCTATCTCAAAAAAAAAAAAAAAAGAAAAAATTCAAGACTAGGTAAATCCAGAGAGACAAGAAGCAAAAGAATATTAGTAGTTTCCAAGAACTAGAATTAGAAGTACCTTTCTCTCTCTCTCTTTTTTTTTCTTTGTTTTTGGTAATGGTGGGGAAGATAAAAATGTTCTGTAATTAGATGGTGGTGACAGCTACTCTACCTTGTCATATCACTAAAACTGTAAAATTGTCACTTTTAAATTGGTGGATTTAGTTACATAAAATTTTATATTATATGAATAATATTCCAATTAAAAACAGAAAAAAATCAAACATATAATGCAGAAATAAAGACTTCATCTTTATGCCCAGTGTTTTCTGTAAACGAAGAAAAGATAAGAAAAAAAGATAGCAAGATTTGTGTTATGATCATATTTCTGAGTTTCAAAAGCTCATCATGGGAGAGTTGTTTTACTTTATGATTGAAACCCAATGGGAAAATCAGCAGAACAGGTGTTCCTATATTAGCAGGGTATGGACTCACTGTAGATGTGGCCATGAACAGCAATATTAGTCAGAGGTAGGGTCAGCTTGCCTACCCGATGCACCTTTCATTCCCAAGTCGTACGACACCATGTTGAGAGAAGTCTTCCATAGGCCCTCATTCAGCAAGGCTCATGGAGACTCCATAGAGACTTACTCAATGGATGGATTAAGGACACAATTAGGTTCAGAGTTGGCCCCCATGTTACCAAGACAAAGATAAAATCAGATTGGACAGGGTAGTATTATCCTTAACCAAGCCTCAAGAGACCAAATGGTGAATGCACATCTCAATTCCCATGGTAAACTCACCTCCAATA
This sequence comes from Glis glis, assembly GCA_004027185.1. Taxonomy (NCBI): domain Eukaryota; kingdom Metazoa; phylum Chordata; class Mammalia; order Rodentia; family Gliridae; genus Glis; species Glis glis. The sequence goes on from PVJS01006719.1 coordinate 20,124, forward strand.
TGAAATTTAAATGTTTAAGAGCATCATAATTTTAACATGGGTGACCTGCTGGGCACCAGAACTTGCGACTAGACTGCCAGATAGCAAGAGGACACTCACAGATAGAAAATCCGAGGCATTATTGGGGAAGGGACTGTTTTACTTAGATATTCAAATTTTGTGGGTGGAGTTATAATACAAAATTAGTCTATATTTGTTTTTCTCCAATTCCATCCTCTTCAGTAGAAAATGGATTTGGCAGTTGAGAATAGATATAGGCTAGCTGTCTTATCTGCTCAGATATCAAATAGTGGAAAATCAGAGAAAGTAGGAGAGGTCTGAAAGTCTGGGAATGTTTGCAAAGCTGAGCGAATTTCTTGAACTGATTGTTCACTTATGGTTCTGGATTGAGGCTATTCTCCAGCATATATATTCCACTGGACTGGAGCTGATGATACACAACTTTTTCCATGGTGTCACATGCATTTTTTAAATCAGCCATGGTGGCAATGTCTATTACTCAAAAATCTTTACCACATAGGACCACAAAGTTCTGTAGATCATTCATCTCTGTTCCACTGTTCATGTGCAAAGAAGAAAGAGCAGTTAGACCCCTTCATGAACATTGATACTTCTTTGGCCTTGATCAAGGTAGGTCCTTGAGTCAGAGAGAGTTTGTATAAAATATCTCAAAAACTTAGCACTTAACAAAGACATCATTGAGGTTTGGGAGGGATTAGCATGAAATTATATTAGTTTAAAGTCTGTTTCATTTTCTCCTTACTTCTTCAGCTTATGAGTAAAATTGGAGCAGTTTTAGCAAAGAAGCTAAAGAAGCTGATCTGTGTGTATGTGGAGCTTTTTTTTAACAATACAACAAATAAATAAATGCTACATCCAAGGTAGTTTACAAAATATGTAAACAACAAACTACTATTAGCAAAAAGAAATAAAAATGCTTCCTAATTTCTGAATGAGGTAAAAATACTGAAGGAAGGAATACTGGTGTAACCAGAAACTCTAATGATATCTCTTATACTAGTATAGCTGTTTAAAATAAAGATTTTCTGTCATTTGATTAAAAAGTACAAAACAAAAATATGTGTTCCATATGGCGTGAATTTATTTCTTTGTTACAAAATAAAAATAATTATGTATTATAGTTTTAAGACATAAATCTTATTCCCACTGTCAAATGTCTGTTTTTTTTCTGTAGATACATAGTGAAACAGACCATTTAAATTTTTCACAATTATTTAAATAATATATATGTAATGGATTGTCATTCTTCCAAAAATGGAAGATGGCTATTTCTATGTAGACAGAAAAAATTATTCAATGGATTTGCATGAATTTATTTGATGAAGTACTTGGTTTTAATATTAGGTGTTAAAATTTAGTGTTCTCATTCAACATTACCACCACCAACAACAACAAAATTATAAAAAATATACAGTAACAAAGTTTTTCTTTCATTTAAACCTAAAACATCTAACTTCATGAAAGTATTATTTCTTTAATTTCCTGCATAGATTTTTGACACTCTAATAAGATGAATTTTCTTTTCTCTCTATTCTGTAAAATGTGTCCCTTTTCATAATATGAATGTTTATTGCACTAAATATTAATTTCCTCAGTTATATTTTCTCTCTTCAGAGAACCACTGGATCTGCTTTTTCTAGCACTTTAATTTCCAGAACAAGCTGAATCATATTACCTCTTTCTTTTGTGTTTTCTGGCTTCTTATTTTGTATGGCAACAAATTTCAGCAAACTATTGCCACAATTCTGTGTATGGGTCACCTAAAACTAAATCATGTAATAATATTTGAGTCATCTTACCACAATGGCTTACGTATTTTATTTTTTATGTTTGCACATATAATTGATCTATTCAACTAATCTAATAAAATACCTAAATCAAAACAATGATTGCTCTCTTATATGAATGATTGTCATTCTATTCACTTTGTAGTAAAAAACACACGTAGTTTATTTCCCAGGCCTTTGCAGCTCCCATTTCATTCATTTTTATCTAATATTTTATAGTTTATTAGAACACATTCCCAATGGAAAAACAGTTTTTACCAATCTTCTATGAGTATATTTTCTTTATCTTCTCATATTTGCTTGAAAATGTCATGATGGTTGTCATTTCTGTCATTTCTCCAAGATAAAGTATTTTCTGGTTAATTTCCACTTTTCATATCTTGGGGACCTACCTGAATAAATCAAGATATCAGCCATTGAAATGAGGAAAGCAAAAGTAAATTGACCTGTGCATTTGATTAGTCTCACCCTGACCTTGAAATTACCTAGTAATATAAAATTAAATTAAATATAGCTTTAAATTATTTTCTGTTTATTATAAACTTAATAGGAACTAATAGTAAAAAATGGAATAAAATAATGTAGACTAAATGAGAAACAAAATAGAGTAAAAGCAACCTGTACCTTACCAACTCACCAATGTTTTCAACTAGAAATATGTGTTTATTATTTTAAGAAATTATGACAAAACATTTTTCATATTTTTTGCTACTTGTTCTACAATGAATCTTATATTTACTTATATTTCTATATTAGAACAGAATTGTATTGCATATCTTCCTCAAATTATGAATGACAATTTTATTTTTATTTCATTTCCTTTTGTAATTTTTTCTATGTCCTTTCTAGTCATAGATATCATTTTTCACTTGTCCTTTCATTTTATAATAGAATTCTTATACTTTTATTGGTGCATTGTAATTGTACATCATAGTGAGATTCAAAGTCATACAAACAAACATGTGCACAGGTCGGGGTGTGTTTCCCTTCAGCTCCCACCCCAGTACCCACCCCTCTCTCATAATAGTGAGATTAGTAGTGGTACTTTCATACATGGACATAGCATAATTTGAACTGTTTCATTCACCATTTATTCCTTTTCCTCTCCCTCCCTCCCTCCTCCATCCTTTTCCACTATTCTACTCATGTCTGTCCTCATTTGTCTAAAGTCCCTTTCATTTCGTATTTTCTCTCTAGCTTCACATGTGAGAGAAAACACAGGACCCTTCATTTTATGAGACTTAGAATAATATTCTCCAGTTTCATTCATTATCCTGAAAATGACATAATTGTGTTCTTCTTTATGGATGAATAAAATTCTATCATGTGTATATAGCACATTTTTTTTCTTTTCTGATAGAGATTGCATTTAATCTGTACACTGCTTTGGGTAGTAAGGACATTTTAACAGTATTGATTCTCCAGTCCATGAAGATAGGATGTCTTTCCACCTTTTTGTGTTCTCTTATATTTCTTTAATCAATGTAATATAATTTTCATTATAGAGATCTTTCACCTCTTTGGATAAATTTATTCCTGAGTATTTTTTGTAACTATTATAAATAAGATTGGTCTCTTGACTTCTATTTTAGACAAGTCACTATTGGCAAGTAGCAATACTACTGATTTGTATGGGTTGGTTTTATATCCTACAACTTTGATAAACTCACTTATTAGTTCTAGAAGTCCTTGGTAAAATTTTGGGTGTTGCCTATATATATAAGATCATGTCATCTGCAAACAGTGACAATCTGACTTCTCATTTTCCAATTTGCATATAGTGAACCATCTTTGCATTTCTGTGATGAATTCCTCTTGATCATGGTGAATAATCTTTTAAATGTATTGTTGGATTGGTTTGATAGTATTTTGTCAAGGATGTTTGTGCCCATATTCATTGAGATTATTGGCCTGCAGTTTTCTTTTTTTGCTGTTGTGTCCTTATCTGGTTTTGATATCAGGGTTATGTTAACCTCTTAGAATGTGTTTGGAAGAAATAATCCATTGTGTATATAAACCATATTTCCTTCTTCTATTTTTTGTAATAACTTACACAGAATTGGTCCTAGTTCTTCAGATGTTTGGTAGAATTCTGCATTTAAGTCATCTGGTCCTGGGATGTTCTTTGAGGTTCCTTTGATATTCATGTGGTGGGGTGAACCTGTAGTTCCAGCTACTTGGGAGGCTGAGGCAAAGAGAATCACTTGAGCCCAGGAGTCTGAACTCCATAATGAGAATCCACCTCAAAAAACACCTCACAAAACTACAAATTAAAAAAAAGAAAGAAAAAAATGCTATATTGGTAGTGCTTTATATTTAGTAGTGATTTATAAATAAACCAGTGACAAATGTTTCATATTTTTGTATATTCAAATATTTACTAGCCATTCATGATTTTTACATGGATTGCATTATAAGCCTATATGAGAAGTATTTAAGAAATATAAGTGGGCAATGATTGTTTCTAATTTGCTGCTATTATAATTTTATACCAATATTTAGCCTTGTGCTTAAGTTTTCATATAATATTTAGTTTTCCTATTAAGAATAAATTCTTTTTTTTTTTTTTGCGGTACCGGGGATTCAACCCAGGGGCGTTCTACCTCCGCTCTACACCCCCGGCCCTATTTTTTTATACTTTATTTTGAAACCGGGTCACACGAAGTTGCGGAGGGCCTCACTAAGTAGAGAGAGAGAGATTGAGACAGGGAGAGAGAGAGAGAGAGAGAGAAAGAGCTGAGGCTAGCAGCGACCCTGTATCCTCCGGTCTCCACCTCCCAAAGTACTGGGATTACAAGCGTGCGCCACCATGCCCGGTTTAAGAATAAATTCTTAAAGATAATATTTTTGTCAAATAATGTGATTAAATTAATGTGATTACATTGAATAATGTGATGAAATAATATTTAAAAGATACAAAGGCCATGGTAGTACACATACATGTTCCCAATACTTGGGAGGCTGAGACAGGAGGATTGCAGGTTCATGGCCAGCCTGAGTAATTTAGAGAGTCCCTCTGCGATTTAGCGAGATACTATATAAAAATAAAAAGTAAAATAGGGCTGGGGGTGTAGCTCAGAGGTAGAATGTCCCTGGGTTCAATCACCAGTACCACACACAAAATAAACTCCATTATAACTAAATGTGTATATACTTATTCATACACATGTACACGTAGATGCACATATACACATTCAGCTCCATATACACATCGAGTACATATACATATATTGCTATTGTCCTATTTTTGCCTTTTAATTCACACAAGAATCAGTGGAATATGGTTATATTGTTATCAAATACTCCTCATCCTAAAATGAACATGCTTAATGCCAGGCGTGGTAGTGCATGCTTGTAATCCTAGTACTTGGGAGGCTGAGACAGGAGGATCACAGGTTAGCGGCCAGCCTCAGCTACTTAATGAGGCCCTGCGCAACTTAGTGAAACCCTGTTTCAAAATAAAGTTAAAGAATAGGACTGGGGGTGTAGCTTGGAGGTAGAATGCCCCTGGGTTCAATCCCCAGTACCACAAAAAAAATGAACATGCTTATAATTTTCTGATACATAGTATGATTTATAATTATTACATGAGTTGTTATAAATCAATTTTCTATTTTTAAGTCATGAATTTGTATATAGATCTTTTAAGTGAAGTTTAAAGGTATATAAACTAGAGAATAGAATGGTGGTTACCAGAGACTGGGGTACTGAGGGGGTGGGAAAATAGGAAGATATTTGTCAAAAGCTATTGTAATTACAGTTAAGTAAAAGGAATAAACTCAAGAGATCTATTCTACAGCACAATAACGATATTATCTATGTTAGCTTTCTGTTGCTGTGACAAAATACCCAACGAAAACAACTTAAAAAAGGAAAGATAGGAAAGATTCATTTTGAATTATGGTTTCAGTCCGTAATCACTTGGCCCCATCTTTGTGGGCCTGCAGTGAGGCAGGACACCATGGCAGTGTGTGGGGCAGGGCAAAGCTGCTCACCTCATAATGGCCAGGAAGGAGAGAGAGGGAGGGAAAGGAAGGCGCCGGGGACAAGATAGACCCTTCAAGGACAAAAACCCAGTGACCTACTTCCTCCAACTATGTCGCACCTCCTAAAATTTTCCATCTCCCAGTAGCCACCAGCTGGGTACCAAGTCTTTAACACACGAGATTTTGGGGTATTTTAGACATCTAAATCATAACATGATCAAGTATTATATTCTTGAAAAGTGCAAAGAGAATAGGTGTTAAATGTCCTCACCTCAAAAATAAATGTGCAAGATAATGTATTTTCTAACTAACTAGATTTAAACAGCCCACAATATTTATTTATTCTTGAATTTGATATGTCTAAAATGAAAAAGATGTTTAGAAAATCTCAACTATATTTTGATTCTGTCCACTTCTTCATTGTCTTTTCTGGCTTATGTTTTCTATTGTTTGAAGTTGAGTAAACATTTTTCACTGTAGACTGAACACTTCAATAAAATAGCACCATTTGTTTAATGTAATGCGATTACATTCTTTTTTATGTTCTATATTGATATTAAAATCTATGCTTATTTTATGCTAAAATTTTCCAGGTTTATTTTTGTCTATATTAAGTGACTTGTTCTTAACAATAGCAAATAAGCCTAGTATGGTGGTGCATTCATGTAATCCCAGTACTTGAGAGAGACTGAGACAAGAGGATCCCAGGTTCGCGGCCAACTTCAGCAATTTAGCAAGACCTCTATAACTTAGTGAGACCCTGTTTCAAAATAAAAAAATATAAAAAGGGCAGAAGTGTAGCTCAGAGGTAGAATGCCCTTGAATTCAATCCCAAGTACCACACACACACACACACACACACACACAAATATCATGTGAAACAATTTGAGCAGTGTTTCCAGTCTTACAGATCCCATTATTACTTCATTATATAATGACTTATATCTATAAGCAGCCTTCTTTCTGATTCTTTATTTTTGTTTTCTTATTTTTGCTACATATATTTTAGGTTTTTTTGCAAGTTAAGTGAGGATTTTTATTTATAGAATAATCTATTGTATCCAAATGTTTTCAAATAAAAACTAAAATATTTTTTTCAAATTCTGATTTGTTTTGATCACTTCATGGGAGCTTGAATATGACTTTTTAAGCTGGTCACATTCCCATGTCCTCATGGAGGAAAAGAATATATGATATCTTTAAAGTTATTACAAAGCCAGATGAGGTGGCACATGCTTGTAATCCCAGTACTTGGGAGGCTGAGACAGGAGGATTGCAGGTTTGCAGCCAGCCTCAGCTACTTAGGGAGGCCTACTTAGCCAACCTCTGCAACATAGTGAGACCCTGTTTCAAAATAAAGAATAAAAAATAGGGTGGGGGGTGTAACTTGGAGGTAGAAGGTAGAATGCCCCTGGATTCAATCCCCCAGTACCACAATGAATAAATAAATAAACAAATACATAAATAAATACATAAATAAGTTATTACAGCATATATTTGTGTTACATTTATATATAAATGACACACTGGTTGGAATGAAGCTATTACATAACTACTACAAATCTTCAAAATTTTGTGTATATTATCACATTGTACTTTGATATCTACTATTTACTAGGAGTAATCACTCTTTAGAATAATATACTTGCCTCATAAATGAACTGCCTTTGTTTTCTAATAGACTGCTTTAAGTTTACTTAATTTACCAGGCCTATCTAAGTAATGGTCACATTTCTTTATTTTTTCTGGTACTAATAGCAGCTTACTTAATAAGCATTTCTATATGTTAGGCACTAAGGACTTCTTCTATTAAATTATTTAATTCTTACAAAAAATGTGGAAGGAAGATGACATTACTTACACTTTATTTTATTTATTTATTTATTTTTTATTTTGCAGTACCGGGGATTGAACCCAGGGGCATTCTACCTCCGAGCTACACCTCCAGCCCTATTTTTTATTTTTTATTTTGAAACCAGGTCTCACTAAGTTGCGGAGGGCCTCACAAGTTGCTGAGGCTGGCTGCGAACCCTGATCCTCCGGTCTCAGCCTCCCAAGTACTGGGATTACAAGTGCGCGCCACCACGCCCAGCCATTATTTACATTTTAGATAAAAAAAATAAGACCTCAAGTCACTTAAATCAAAGTTCCAGCCAATAAGTAGATGTGCCTGGATATGAACATCAGTACTAGCTTCTTGCGGTTACTTTTCCTTATGGAAATTCATGTATTTTTTAGATTAGGTACACTGATTATTATTTACTATTGCATTTCTGTTGTTAGGCTCAGTAACTTTTTTGTTGTTATGTACACTAAATTTTTTTTTTGTTCTGTTGTCTTCACACTGATTGTGCTAATCTTTTGCTTCTCTACATAGGAACTGAGTAAAAATCTTTCTAAGCTTTATGAAGACATTTCAACCATTGAACACACTAATTATTGCACTGTTTCTATTCTGGTGTGTTATAATTTGGATATGGAATAGTCCCCAATGGTCCATGTGGTAAAAGAATGATCCACAGCAAGATGCTATTGGTAATTGGTGGAATATTTAAGAGGTGGAGCCTGGTGGGAGATATTCAGACTCCTGCTTTCACTTACTGACCGTGAGATAAGTGGTTTTGCTCATCACTCACCTCCACCATTATGTGCCCAAGCAATGGGACAGCCAATTATGGACTGAAACCTCTAAACCTGTGAACCAAAGTAGTAATCTCTTCTTTTTATAAGTTGACTATCTCAGGTATTTGCCACAGTAATGTCTTTTTATAGTATAGTAATGTTGTGTAATATAGTATAGTATATTAATACATGGTGCCATTATTCAAACCTTATTTTGGTCAATAATGTCATCATAACCTTTTTTGTTCTATAAACTCGTAGTCTCTTATCTATTTTTAATAGAGTCCTTATTCTCTCTTAATTTCTTTGATATCAAAAAGTAGATCCTGTATAAAATTAAACACAAAAGAAAAGTAGTTTCTAAAATCATTTCTCTGTTATATATAGTGTTCAGTTTCTTTTATGTTATAGAAAATTATTATAAAAATTCAATTTTGTGCATGAGAATTTCAGCTTTTTAATTGACCATAGAAAAATGAGAATGGATTGATTCTTTTAGTTTACCTTCATGGTGGACCTGGACATTGTTAAAGGACCTCTTATACTTCAGAAAGTTAGACATAGCCGGGCGTGGTGGCGCACGCTTGTAATCCCAGTACTTTGGGAGGCGGAGACCGGAGGATCCGGGTTCGCGGCCAGCCTCAGCTCGCACACGCGAGTGTTCTCTCTCCTTCCCTCCCTCCCGTCTCTCTCTTTCTCTCTCTCCCTCCCTGTCTCTCTCTCTCTCTACTTAGTGAGGCCCTCCGCAACTTCGTGAGACACGGTTTCAAAATAAAGTATAAAAAATAGGGCCGGGGGCGTAGCACGGAGGTAGAACGCCCCTGCGTTCCACCCCCGGTACCGCAAAAAAAAAAAAAAGAAAGTTAGACATAACAGATTTATTATATTCATTAATTTCCATAATAAAATGATATAATCATTAGGGCCACAGGTAGTTCTAGGATGGGATGTTTACTGGGCTTGGTTTTTTCTTTTGAAATTCTTTCTGATAGAAATTTCTTATTATTTTTCTGCCTCTATATCCATTGCATTAATAAATATAATCACCTGCCTGGTTCATATATTTGCCAGATTCGGTGATTATTACTTTCCAGGTAGGGAAAGAATGCATGAAAAGAAGAAGTGGTTAGAGGAATAATTTCTGATCATGGAAAACATTCCCATTTTAAAGCAAACCGATGATATTACTGAAAAGTCAGGTTATAGAAAAGTGCTTTCACATACTTTTTTGTGTATTACTCATTTTTCTTGCTACTGAAGCTATCTATAATTCTTATCAATTTTAGCAGGTAGGAAGAAAGAAATGGTATTGTTAGCAGGTGATGTTCTTTCCTCAGTACAAATATTATAGGGCAATATCTTAGTCCTGGCTCCTCTGTGTGGAAATAATTCATGCAGAAATCAAGGATGGGGAGAATATAAGAGGTTTATTTAGGAAGTGGGGGAACAGTAATAAATGAAGGTTGTGATAAAGGGAGGTACATTCCAGAGAAAGAACTGGGTTATGAGAGAGAAAGGCAACTTCCGCGAGGGTGAGAAATGTCATGAGACAAAGAAGTTATCTTCAGAGAGAGGGTCTGAAGTGGTTCCCTTCTGGAAGTAGAAAACAGTGTTGTGTTTTATTCAGCCTGGAAACCCTTCCTCCTGATGCACATGGATTTGGGAGGTCACTATCTCTTTTTGTGCTGCACCTGAGAACTCTGTATGCATCTTAATGGGTCTGCCTTGTCTCTGCCCCTTCCCATGGGGAGCCAGGTCTATGTGAGGCTCTGCAGGTGGCTTGGCCTTCTGACAGCCCTGCAGTTGTCTAACCACAGCCATTTTCACTGAAAGGGGCCTGTTGGACCTCTTCCCGCAGGTGCTTCAGGTTCATCCCAACCAGCCCACCTGCTTGTCTATCTACTAACTGTATGGTCCACCCCTAGTTCTACCACTCTTTAAATCTTAGCCTCCCAAATAAGAGGAACTTGCTCTCTAAGGTTTAACTGTCATTTGATACCATTACGTGTATGTGTGTGTTTACTTTTAATTGTATTTGGTGTTGGGACAAGATTCTTCATGTTTCCCTGATACTTATGCACATCTTGTAAATGAAATATTAACTTTTGATCTGTACCATATTTACAAGGATGTTTTCACAATGAAAGCCTTGGTAGTTGAAGTCTTCCTCTGAGGCCAAAAGCAGGTTTGCTTGCTGCTCATTATGAAAGATTAGGATCTTATTTAGGATTGAGAATCCTCAGCTATGGCACAGACCCACCATACGTGCAGCATCTACCTGAACTTCACCACAGCTCCAAAAAGCCTTATTGTGCAAAGGGAGCCAACATAAAGATGATGTTCATGCTACTTACTGTGTCATGAGTAACAACTTAATTTGTCTCTGACCCGGGAGTCTCATGTCTTCTACCAGCATCTGTGAAAAGGTGGAAGGCAGGATTGTTTTGCACAGAACGTGAAATCTTAGACCCATCGTAATTCATGACACATAATCAGAATTATGTACAACTAGCAGCTCTGCAATTATCAGAAAAATAAATTCCCAAACATTTTCTTAACTATCTCTATTTTCTTCTAAAATTATTTACTATGAAAGTAAAAAATATCAATTTAGTAAAACGAAGCAGAAAATTCAATTTTAAGGACTGTTTTAGACATAATGGGAGACATTCTACAAAGTATTATGGTGAAAATTTGTAGAAAAGATGGAGGTAAAAATAGCAGCTATTCCAAATCCATTTTAAGCTCCATTAATTGACAAAAGATAAACAGAAATAAAGAAAATGTAGTACCAGAATGAAATTAGGACATTCCATAAATTCCATGTCAGGAACAACAAAAATATCAGGTAAATATACTTTTGATGGCATAGTTTGGAGGAGCTCATTACTGATGGATAAATGTTCCTTTTCTAATTATTAAGTAGTGCAATGCAGTGGAAAAGGATTAGAGTATATCCTGAAAGAATAATACACATAAAAATTCTTTGAAAGGTAACAATAGAGAGAGAGAATAATTTGAGCCATTCACTTGAGACCATTTTGTTCCTGTTGATCAGTAACAGCTGAAGCTGAAGAATATTACTTGAAGTATGTCTCATCCTACCAAAAAGAAACCATGTGGGTAATTTTTTTCCTCATATGACTTGTGCTACAGTTTGGGTCTGGAATGTACCCAAAAGGTCCATGTGTTAAAGGCCTCATCTCCAGCGTGGCTGTACTGGGAGCTGGTGGGAACTTGCAGCCGTGTGGCTCAGTGGGAGGTCATCCAGTCACTGGAGCAGGCTCTGAAAGTGGATATTGGGACCCGACCCCTCCTTTTTTAAAGTTGTTACTCATTATATCCATATACTTTTCTAAACAAGCTTTGTTGTATACTCTATATTTCACAAGGAAACATTTTTTTAAAAATGATAGATACGAAAGATACCTCAATTCCATTGTATTTATAATTTATTATACTAGAAAGGAAGACAAAATAGGACATATATACACATACACAGAATGCACAGAGCTAAAAAGACAGATATTGTTTGAAATAAAGATTTAATGTCTTAATAAAGTATTGTTTACCAGAAAAAAAAAACACAAAACATGATGATAAACATCATAAAGTTAAAGTTATAAAACATAAAGGATAAAAAAAGATTCATGAACATGTGGGCAGAAAAAACATTATTTGAAAGAGACAAAATTATGGTTTACTTCAGATTTCTCTACAGAAATATCGAAAGGTTATTGAATAAACTGTAAAGTAAAATTTATAAAGATTTAATAAAAAAGCAATGTAATTCAAGATTTTTATTTCCCAGAACACCAACCTAAAAAAACTATAGCATAAATTCATAAGATAAATATATTAATGGCTAGATGAATAAATGGATAGACAGAAACTTAATTAAATTCAGCTTCTCAAGTTATGATTAAAAGCAAAGGGAAAAGAGGAAACCACACTAAAAGGAATTTGTGACCATTTAACCAATTCAAATTAGTGAAATTAAACAAGTACAAGAACCTTTTGAGTCTACAAAACACATTTCTTTCCTAGAGAGTAAATGTTCTAAGGAGATACTAGAGTAATACCAGTAGCAGTATAAATCCATTAATTTTCTCTCTTTTATATCAATGCTAAAGATGTTTAAAGTCATAAGGATTCCTTTGTTTTATAGTTTCCTATATCCTTAGGTTTTCACTATAACTTTCCCTGCTTTAGAGCCCTGGTTCTCAATGCCGGCTTCACGGAGAACCCCATTTTAAACTCTTCCTGTTCCCGGCATACCTTCCCTCACCAGTCAAGGTAGAACCTACAGAGGGGCTGAGATTCAGGCAGAAGTAAATCTAGTATTCCTTCTGGTGACCCATTGGTGGTCGCATGGTTTTGGACACAGTTTTCTAAATTTAAATGGATTTTATTGCAATTCTATGTTTTGTAGTAAGTTAAAATTTACCTGAAATTCATTAACTTCCCCCATTTTAGCTTTGTTTCTTTTA
>PVJS01006719.1:33129-58809 GCA_004027185.1 Glis glis
CCATCCATCGATCTACCTGCTTATCAATATTGTTATATATCTTTGTGTGCAGTTGAGAGATTTTCTTTTTTTTTTTTTTTGCGGTACTGGGGATTGAACCCAGGGGCGTTCTACCTCCGCGCTACGCCCCCGGCCCTATTTTTTATACTTTATTTTGAAACCGGGTCTCACAAAGTTGCGGAGGGCCTCACTAAGGAGAGAGAGAGAGACAGGGAGAGAGAGAGAGAGGGAGAGAGAAAGAGAGAGAGAGAGAGAGAGCTGAGGCTGGCCGCAAACCCGGATCCTCTGGTCTCTGCCTCCCAAAGTACTGGGATTACAAGCGTGCGCCACCACGCCTGGCAGAGAGATATTCTCTATTAATGTAAATGAATTTGATAAAAACTCTTTTAAGTGTTAAAATTTGCTGGGAACTTTTCACTGTGTGCCTTTTCTCTATCATTGACTTTTTATAACACAGATGTTTCATTTTTAAAACAATCTTTTACTTTAGGTTTTATTTTTAAACTTGTATTAAGAGTTCAGTTTTACACTGTGTTTTGTTAGATAATTGGTCAAATTAAAATTAATAGTTACAAGGGTTTTGAATGATTAAATATTTACTTACCCAAGATTGAAAAGATCTTTTTATTACAAGAATTTTGACAGTAAAATACTGTCAATTTGGTGGCTGGTTTTTATGTGGGTGGAACTAGAGCAAGGCAATAGATGTTTGCAGTTTAATTTTAACATTTCACAGCTTGCATTGGTGAAAATATATGTATCTATGATGTGATAGTTAAATGGGTATACATCAGGCCTAAAAGAAGGAAATGAATATCCATAATTAAATTTTTATATGTTATAGCTTGCGGTCGTGAAATAAATATCTGTCAGTGACATAAATGTTAAATGGTTATGTGTCAGTATCTAGAGCACAGAAATTAATATCCTCAATTAAAGGTCTATATGTTATGTAAGACTTTGATGCAGAAATTCCTTACAACTCAAAATTCCTTTAAGAGTTTTCCTATTTTAGGAAAGAGAAGATCTCTGTATTTTTCCTTTTTGAAAACATGGTGAGGGCAAAGAATTGACAGCATTTAATTTACAGAATATCTGCAATTTCTAAACAGTAAATGACTGATAAGTATTCCACATCTTCTTTATGATTTTAATTTTCTAGTATACTAAAAAGTGGTATCCCCTTTCCCCTGTCACTTTAGCCCTCTTTATTAATCATCCTTGACCACTTCACTCTTTTGAAAGTTAATAGGAAAAATATTATGTATGCCTATAAAATTAAGGACTCCATGCAGCAAAAATAAGCAGGTTATAATTTTAAAATACTATTTTTGTATTTTAGTTCAATACATACAAGTTTCTCTGCATAAGGTCAGTGCTGTGAAAATAATTGTTAAAATTCTAAGAAAATCTTGATTCTGTAGAAAAATATTACGCACATGTCTGAATGCCTTGTAGGACTGCAGAAAATCCCACACCTCAGTCAACTCTAGTTGGACTAGTAGACATTTTAGAGAGCATTATTATAGGGTCACCATGCTGGAATTCATCTGGGGATGCTTTTTATGGAAAATAGGTTTTTTTTTAATCTTTATCTTCTTTGTTAATGGTACAGAAAAGGCAAATGGTAAATTTGGTGATCATAGTTTCTTTTAACTTTTTTTGGAAATATTATCAGGCTAGTGTTCATTAACTATGAAGCTAAAGCAGTTGGTAAATATACTGATGAGAACACTAAGTATGAAAAAAAATACCAGAAACAAAAAAACTCAATTATTTTCTGATTATACATTGGTTGTGCAAACTCAAACACAAATCAGTTATAAATTGTTAATTTTTATGTAACTTTCATATTGAATATGCATATGTAACTATGCATATTTAATATGAAATATGCATATTAAGTTTTCAAATATATAAATACAAATACATATGCTACAATCTGTTTGTTGTTGTCATTGCTGTTGTTAACTGACAGGGAAATCAGCATTTGTGAATTCTGGTCGCTACTGTCCAAACCACTTTTCCCTCGGGATTTTTCCATTTTGATGACAAATCAAGCTGTTACCTTGTACTTTCATCGGGCCACATCGACACACGTACCCTGGCAGCCACATGCTGCAGTTGCTGTATCCTCCAAGCACATGATGAGAAGTGACTGAGGCCAAGAAACGAATTTTAAGAAAAAAAAATGTCATGCGTAATCAAATATGTCTGAGTTGACTTTGAGGCAGGAGCATTCCCCACCAGCTGAATCAATCAAATTCTAATTTTAAAGACATTTGCCTTTTCCATAAATAAGAATGGTAGGTTACCAAAAGAAATGGGTTTTCGTTCTGTGACAATGTAATGTAGATCGAGGACCCCAAGTATGAACACTTCAGATTCAGCAGATGAATACTTCCTTTATCTCAGCTGGGAGAACATTTCCATTTCCATCATAGTCAGGCCAAAACATATCTGAACACTAGAAATATGGAATGATCTGAACACATCAGCGTTTACGTGTATATATTGAGCATCTAGAAATTCTGTACATATTGTCCTTTGATAATTATACACTAATTGTGATATTAATTATTATGAATACGTAATTATCCCAGGCATTCTATTTCAGACAGTCTGACCTCACAGTTGCATCAATGATGATGGAAGATTCTCTGGTCTCAAGTCTATTAAAAGCCATGTAACTTCCCTGACTTGCAGGCTACAAACTGGGATGGATAGGAAAGAGATAGCTAAAAGCTTTCAAGGGGCCTTATACTACTTTGTGTCTATTTAAAAAAATAAATCCATTCCCCATTATTAAACTAGACATATTTTTATGTAAGGACTCCAGCTTGCAAGCATGTAAATATAAAATGTAAATATGAAATGTAAATATACAAACTGCAGATGTTAATTAATGTTTAGAAATTTAACTTACAGTGTATCAGAAAAGAAGAAAGAATAAAAACACCACAAGAAGTTGGAAAAGAGTACAGTACCCTGTCCTGGTGGCCCACGCCGGTAATCCTGTAATTCCTGTACTTGGGAGCTAAGACATGAGGACGGCAAGTTTGAGGCCAACCTCACCAAACTAACAAGACCCTCAGCAACTTAGTGAGACTCTATTTCTTTTTTTTTTTTTTTGCAGTACTGGGGATTGAACGCAGGGGCGTTCTACCTCCACGCTACACCCCTGGCCCTATTTTTTATACTTTTTTTATTTTGAGACCGAGTCTCATGAAGTTGCGGAGGGCCTCACTAAGTAGAGAGAGAGAGAAAGAGACAGGGAGGGAGGGAGGGAGGGGGAGAGAGAGAGAGAGAGAGAGAGAGAGAAAGAGAGAGAGCGTGCGCAAGCATGCGCATGCGCGAGCTGAGGCTGGCCGTGAACCCGGATCCTCAGGTCTCCACCTCCCAAAGTACTGGGATTACAAGCGTGCGCCACCACGCCCGGCGTAAGACTCTATTTCAAAATAAAAAATAAAAAGGGCTGGGAGTATAGATCAGAAGTAGAACACCTGTGGGTTCAACCCTTAGTATTTATTAAATAAATAAATAAATACAAAATAAAATAAAAAGCACAGTAAAATTAAAAAGAAAAGAAGGAAGAAAGATAAGAATAAAATAAAAATAAAACAAAAATAGTAAAGTCTTAAAAACAGAAAAGATCTAGTTGAAAAAAATTAAGTGTTTTGTGTTGAATTTGGCAAAACTGATTAAGAAATAATATACAACCAGAAAAAGATATAAATACTGAAACAATGGAATTGTGAAAATACATTATTTAAAAATTCATGTGTTACTACATTTGATTTGTTGAGATTGATTTGTTTCTTTTAAAAGAAATGTTAAACTGAGGGAAGACTAAACAGAAACTTTCATGGACTATAAGCCACTAAATTTTTTTTTTTTTTTTTTTTTTTTTTGCGGTACCAGGGATTGAACCCAGGAGCGTTCACCCCTGCCCTATTTTTTATCCTTAATTTTGAAACAGGGTCTCACAAAGTTGCGGAGGGCCTCACTAAGTAGCTGAAGCTGACCGCAAACCCAGATCCTCCGGTCTCCGCCTCCCAAGTACTGGGATTACAAGCGTGTGCCACCACGCCCCGCCTAGCCACTAAATTTTTTGATAATCAAGAACTCCTTCTCCACATCTACTACTATTACATGTGGACATGGACTTATTTGCCCTTTTCATACACAATTTAACTTTATGATCAATGTGTTCTCAATCCAAACTTTGAATTTCTAAAGTTTATGATATAATAATCACTTAATCTATTTTGAGCATTACATAATGAAAAATATGCTTTTTATATTTAAAACCATGTAATTAATCCTAGAAAATAATCAATTGCTCTTTCAGATTTCAGGCAGAGCACTTAAATGTATCAGATAAGAATTGTCATATGTGTGTGATATAAATGCATAAAACAATCACATAAATATATAGAAAATAAATGTAGACAATATTTTATTCATATGATACATAGTGTGAATAATTTAAAAGTATTAAGTTATGCTAATTGTGGCGACTTGATAGCAGTATCTATGAGGGGCGGCCAGCTTCTGCACATTGAAATCCATACATCGCTGCGTTTCTGCAAGCCCCCATCTCTCATGGGCGACTCTGAGCCTGCAGAGTGCAGAGGGATCCTGAAATCCTGAAGCAGACCCCTTCTTGGCACACACGGACTCCTGTGGCTTAGCCAGCCTGCCTTGGACTGCACAGCAGTCCAGGGTGTTTCCTTGGAACTCGCTTTCCCCTTCTTGACTTGGCTTCCCAGCCTGGCCAGGCCCTCGGTTCCTTTCATACAGCCATGTTGTCAAATGAAACCTTTACTTATAAAATAATGTATTGGGCCATGCATGGTGAAACACGCCTGTGATCCCAGGACTTCGGAGACTGAGACAGGAGGATCGCAGGTTTGTGGTCAGCCTCAGCATTTTAGTGAGGACTTCCGCAACTTAGTGAGACCCTGTTTCCAAATAAATTTTTTTTTAAAAAAAAAAAGGGGCAGGGGGTATAGCTCAAAGGTAGAATGCCTCTGGGTTCAATCCCCAGTACCACCAAAAACGAACAAACAAACAAACAAATAAAAGAACAAACAAATAAAGAACAAATAAATAAATAAATAAATAAATAAATGTATGTCAATTTCTCAGATGAACAGAGTATAGTCTCTCTAATACCATTGATTTCTATAAATTATTATCAAAGGAAAACCAGGAGTACTTCCAATGATATCCATAAGGAAAGAAGCAGTAAATGAGTTTTAACAAGTTTTTTAATGCACTTCAAAAATGTGCTTATGAATACAAACAAGATCGTGTACTGAAGGAACTTTTATAGAGACCTCCAGCCTTAGTCTTTAGTCTATCTTATGATTATTTGACACAAAGGTGTATGAATGGCTTATGTACACCTCCCTTTAATATAAGAATATATTATTATATTCTCATTTTTATGTAAAGAATAAAAGCAATTCAATATCCAATGAGAGAAATCTTTAAATCCCCAGTAATAATTTACACAAAATTTTAAATAAATTGAAATATTTGACAACTCCAGTGATAAATTACACAAAGTAATAATTAGTAATAATAATTACATGAGTAATTATTACTTTATATACTTTTGAACTTCAGGAGATTATCATTGCTTTTGAAAATCTGCTGAAATTTATAGATCCTGTTCTTAGAATAATGCACATATCTGTGGGAATTTTTTGTGTATGTAATATTGGAGAGTGAACCCAGCCATATTTTATTTTTTATTTTGAAACAGGGTCTCACTAGGTTACTGTGTGCTAGTCTCCTTGCAATCCTCCTGTCTCAGCCTCCCAGGTATTGAGATTACAGGCATGTGGCAACATGGTGAGCTTCGTGTGTGTGTGTGTGTGTGTGTGTGTGTGTGTGTGTGTGTTAATGTAACCATTTGGCATTAGAGGCATGAAAGCATGATTGATTCTATTTTTCATTGAATTATGATTAGTGCATTATTTTTAATAGTATCACTAAATTATGTAAGTACACAATCCATTTTATTTAACCAACTTATATTGCATTATTTTGCATTTTGAATATTATTATGGTTGAATCTTTGTATACATCAACAATGAATACTACAAGATAAATATCCAGTAATAGAATTCATAAACCAAATCTACACTCATTTGAAAAAAATATATGGACGAATTTCACTTAAAGATGTTAAAATAAAGTACCTATTTACCTGAGTCCTCTTTGTCACTATTTACAATTTATTTTAATCTTTTTTTGTGTGTGTGGTACTGGGGCTTGAACCCAGGGGCATTCTACCTCCCCCAGCCCAATTTTATTCTTTATTTTTGATACAGGGTTTCACTAAGTTGCAGAGGGCCTCACTAGTAGTTGAGACTGGCCTAGAACCTGCGATCCTCCTGTCAGCCTCCAAGTACTGGGATTACAAGCGTGTGCCACCTTATTTTAATCTTTAATAAGCTCAAAATAAAATGTTATTTTTTGTTTAATTGAATTTGGTTTTTAATTTCGAGGGAGATCCACTTCTCTGTCTCTCCTCTCTCTCTTTTCCAAGACTATTTGTTGCTGTTATTGTCTTTTGTGAAATGCCTTTGTGCTTGACTTGTTCATTTTTTATATTAATAAGGTGAATTGCATTAATTGATTTGGTAAAAATAATATTATTGCTGTTCTGGGAGGAATTGCCTTGTCCATGGTATATTGTTGAATTTTATTTAGTAATATTTTATAAAGATTAACATCCATAAGTTAGATTTATCTTTTGAGATGTTGGATATTTGTTTTAGTCACATTTTAGTAATATTGATATATTGGATCTATAAAAATAACTTATGATTTGAAAGGATTAAAGTTTAGCTTGATTTTACCCCTGAAATTTTGTGTCCAGAAGTGAATTTTATCCTTTTTAAAACATCTGCTAACTTTTCCTTTTTTTCAGAGATTCTTAAATCCTAATTTTCTTTTATTTCATTTTTTAAATTTTATGTGCTTTTATTGGTGCATTATAGTCTCACATCACAATGGAAATCAACTTACCATTAACATACATGCACGCAGCACTTGGTGCCCCCTCACTTCCCCTCCAACACAGAGAACTAAGATCGACATTGGTATATTCTCATATGTAAATATGCTAGATGGTAGAAATTCCCTTAGAGAACTTCATTCTTCCTAATTTTCTAAAAACATTTCGTTTATCATGCTTCAGTATATATTGCCATAGCTTTTTGAAATAGTCTGCTATGTATTTTATTCTCAATCTTAGATTAATTCACAATTGTGGGTTCCAGTCACAATGATCAGAGGTTTCCTACTTTATTAAAAAATAATTTGTAAGCTGAGTATGGTGGCACATGCCTGTAATCCCAGTACTTGGAGGCTGAGACAGGAGGATCACAGGTTTGAAGACAGCCTCAGCAAAAGTGAGACTTCCATCAACCTAGCAAGACCCTGTTTCAAAATAAAAATAAAATAGGCTTTGGGTGTAGCTCAGAGGTAAAATGCCCCTGGATTCAAACCTCAGTACCACCACCAAAATAATAATAATAATAATAATAATAATAATAAAAAATTTCCAAACATCAAAAATATTGGATAGAATGTGTACAGTGAATTAAAGAATGACATTTTATTAAAAATTGAGAAATAACCTCGTTTTAGTTTCTAATATTTGATAGACAAAAGGATTACCCCATGATGTAGTGTGACTTCAAGTCAAAATTTAAAATAAAAGTGATATAATAGAGGCATAAATTTCCATTTGGTTCTACTTCTCTTTTGTCACATCATATAAGTTACTTTTTAATGATGTATTCTCATAAAATATGCTCCCTAGGGTATTTTAATAGTTCTTTAATTTTCAATGTCAAATATCTCTAATTCTACAATGAAAAATGAAAGTAGAATCATATTCTAGATAAAATTCAGTATCATCTGTATAGTTATGGTAGTTGAAGGGTAGGTTTAACATAAATTCTTTGAAAAAAAAACACACAAAAGAGGATGGAGGTGAGCCTAGGTTTCAGAAATGTTCATACAAATGGGAAGGAAAAAATAAGAGCTGAAGGAGTGATAAAGGAGAGGAATGTGTCTCTACACTTGACTTGAGTCGGTGTCAGTGACATTGGTAGTACATAAAGTTCACCTCAAAACGTATTTGTGTTAAAAATAATGTTTTAAGCCAGGCATGGTAGCACATGCTTTTAATCCCAATACTTGGGAGGCTGAGACAGGAGGATCACAGGTTCCAGGACAGCCTCAGCAAGTAGTGAGACTCTCATCAACCTAGCGAGACCCTGTTTCAAAATAAAAAATAAAAAATCTGGCTGGGAGTGTAGCTTAGAGGTAGAATGCTCCTGAGTTCAATCCCCAGTACCACAATAAATAAATAAACAAATAAATCAAATAAACACAATGTTTTAAATGAACCCAGGAATCCAGACAGTATAGACAACCCACTGATGTTGCTTAAAGTTACAATGAAAATCCCACAATATTTTTATATGTTCTTGGTAATCACTTAATCCTTTGTTACATTTTTTACATCTCTACTGAATGAGAAATATAGATGTTGAGATAAAAGACAAATAACTGAGGGATGTGGGAGTAGATTGCTGTTCTTTTCTTCTAAATTATAAACATAATGGAAGTAATAATATTTTGCATTTAGATTGCTTTTACTTCTTAGAGCTTAAAGCATGTGCAAGGATTAAATTAGGTGTCCTCTCTCTTACCCATTCAACCAACATAAAAATTGTAGTACAAATAAAAGAGCTATACTGATTACTACCCCGATAAATTCTTATCATTGCCATACTATTTCCTTCACCATATAACAAAGTCTATTTTCTTTAAAAATTGCATCTGTGTCGTTTCATTGTTTCCTTATTTCTGAAGACTGGTATTTAACTTCTATCACGGTGCTGAGCTGATGCTGGTATATGTGTGTGTGTGTGTGTGTCGAGGCAGGGATATTTGTAAGATGAAGTGTTGACCAAAGGGCCACTGACATTCATCTTTAGTGCACCTCAGCAGATTATTAATAGGGACATTTAACGGAGCTCTTATTAATCAAAATAGCGATCTTAGTCCAAAAGCTCTTCAGGAGAAGTTATCAATAAAGAATTTTATTGCAACATGAAATTGTGCCAGGCCATTAATATAAAACAAATATAGATAGCACTTACAGATTGAAATTGGAAGTGGATGGATGTCATTATGAGAAAATGGATTGAAAAATGCTGAATCTCAATAATCCAATTCTTCACAGACTGTAATTTACAATAGTGACTCTACTTACAAGCGCGATCTGAGTAAATTACAGTTGGATGGAAAACCTTTCATTCTAAACATTTTTGAATTGTCATTTCTAATTGTCTGTGCTAGCTTATTGCGTTAGCCAGGAACTTTCTATCTTGGACTTTCTTCTAGATAATGTTTCTTTTATTGATATGATATATTTGCATAAGTTTTTCTGTCTTAGTCAGTTTACTCTTCCTGTAACAAAATACCTGAGATCAGGTCATTTACAAAACAATAGAAGTTTATTTGACTAATAGTTCTGAAGGCTGGGAAATCTAATAGTCTGTCATTGGCCCCTGCTTAGCATTGGATAAGGCCTTCTTGCTGCAAAGTAGAATGGTGGAGGGTATCACATAGGGAAAGAGTGAGTTAGCTTTTGTTTAAACAGCCACTTCCTTAAGAATTCATTAATCCATTAGTGGGATCTGCCCTCAAGACCAAATTACCTCCCAAATATACAACCTCCAATTAGCTCTTACATATGAATTTAGGATTAAGTTCTCAACAAACGAAAATTGGGAAACACATTCAAATCATAGCAATATCTAAACCATAATTACTTTGTGCTTTCTAATTTATTTTTGCTTCATTCACTATATCATTTAATCCTATAAAATATTTCTTTCACAGTTATTATTTTTATCATCTATTTTTTATTTAAAAGATGAGAACTTGGGGGTTGAAAGTAGCAGAAGCCTAATTCCACCAGCTTCAGTAAAAATATTTTAGTGTGTGTCAAAGAACCTAAGACAGAGAATATAACATAATAGAATGTAGTGGGAACCAGGAATTCGAATGCCATAAATATAATGTTTCTTTCATCTTTTTAATCTATGCATTTGTGCTTCATTCTTCACTATTGCAGAAAAAAAAAGTGCATCTGGCAGAATAGCCACTGAGGTACATTATGCTGTCTGGTAGGTACTAGAGACAGACTGCTCTCTCCTGATCCATTCTCTTTATGTATCTCTCTCTCTCTCCTTCTTTCCTTCTCTCTTTCCCTCTCCTCTTCTCTATCTCTTCCTTTTTTTCTGAGTCACTCATATTTTCTTACCAAGTTCCCAAACCTTGGGAAAAGAAATAAGAGTGCCCCATATTGTGACAGTTTCCCACCCTGGGGCACTTCCCAGAAAGAGCAAACCAGTTCATTTTACATGGCTGATTCTTTTTCAAAAAAATACCTTCCTTAGGGTTCCCATTCTTTTTAAGTTATATTAATTAAAAAAATATCTGTTTCTGGTGGTTAGTATTAAACATTTTATTGTTTCAATGAATTTTCATAGTTTTGATTGATTTTCAGGCTCTTCAGAGGAATCATCCTTTTCTTTTCCAACTTTTTTTTTTTATCTTGCTCTTGAATTTTTCTTTGCTGCTCAAACCGGTAGCCCAGTGCTAAATTTAAAATCCCAACCATGCTGCAGATCAACTTTGCTGAAGCTGCATCTTTAAGATGAGTCTTTGGGGTATTTTTTGTTTTGATTTAAGGGGGGAGAATTAACAGGGTCATTCATGCAAAATTTTGCACACCAAACTAAGTATCTAATTATGCTTCCCGACAGCAGATTGTGCTGCACTCCAGATGTATGTACTTAAATAGCTCTTTAATGTTCTGCAACTCCAAGTAATGACATTCTGAAACTTTCATTTTTTTCCTTTTGGAAAACCAGTTTACCACGTTTAATCAAAGAATAAACATGTCTATATCATGAGACCATCTACTAAGTCTTTCGTATTTATTCTTGAGTGTGAGAGCAAGTGAAGCTTGCATCATTTTGTGGCATACAAATTTACATGGAGTCAGAGACTAAATGTTTTTACCATCACAGAAATACATTATAGGAATATATTCCTATTATTGCTTGGGGAAGTCTTAAAATAAAACTTTAAAAAGTCATACTAGGTTAAAATTTAAAATGCCTGTTTTTGGAAGAATACAGATCAAAGTCCACCAAAGGAGTTACTCTTTCTAAATAGGGCATTTTAACTTGCTGCGACTGTGTGTTTCTACATAGAAGAAGGATTGCCCATATAATAGTTTCCTTCCAGTGCACTACTGGTCCTTTCATGGATTTTACATTTTGCATGTTTCAAGATCAATTCACCATATAATACAAATGATTTATTTTTATTGAAACACTCTCCAACTCTGCATTCTCTACTGTGGTACTTTTGGAAGTGCAAATAAATATTCCAGATACAAAAATCTTAGCAGTAAAATGGGCTAACCACAAATTGATCTTGTAATTATAAATGCTGCATGTAAAACTCAATACATTTTTTAATGTTCAAATTAAGACACACTAATTACACAGTAACTGCTAAATAAATGGCATATAATTTAGAACTATGCCAAAGACAACTGCTCAGATAGCGATGCTTCTAATCATGGGGGAACCTTGCTCACTGCTGGTAAAATGTGAACTTTGATGCACAAACCAGTGATTAGCCAAGAACAGATCTTCAAATGGAAATATTGAATTCACATAATTTCAGGTATTTTTTAATTCAGTGACCTAATTTGAAGATTGTTTTTAAACTCTTTCTTTCAGTTTTTTGTTATTTTATTCAATGTTCCCTAACAATGGAAGTTTCTTGTAAAGAGATATTTTTCAAAACATGAATGGATTACTCCTAGAACAACTATTACAAATATGTTTCAGAGTATAGTAAACAAATATCTGTTTCATCCCAAGTTTTCAGTGTAATTCAGTGGAGAACAGTATGGTGATAATAGAGGAAATAAAGAGAAAATTTGAGTGGAAATTTATAAAATTACCATGAATTCTCATTCTTCAGAATAGAGAAATTTCATTAAAGGAAAAAAAAATGTGATAAAAGTTTGTGGAGAGTCAAAAGGGAAATTCTAAGCAATTTTAGAATCTTTAAAGTTTAAAGTCTCATGTTTTCTTTTAGGAAAAAATTAACATAAATGACTTTAATTTTTCTTTATATATGTTTACCACTAGTTTTCCTTTATATTTATTGTCCTTAACCCATTAAGTCCCAAGCTTTCAAGTCTGTGAATATTTCAGTAAGTTGACACAGGTTCATTAAAATAAATTGGAATCATAATCTAGAGCTTATATATATATTAATATTATTTTATAATAGAATTAATTCTTATTACAAAAGAATGTTATATAGTTATTATATGTTATATAATTATCCTATGTTTAAGTTTTAATAGTTTTTCCAGATCTGGGATGGTGGGACAAAATGGATTAAGCTGGCATGGTAGTCATGAATTCCTTTAGTTTCTGCTTGTCTTGGAAGTTTTTTATTTCTCTCTTAATTTTGAATAATATATTTGCTGGATATAGTAGTCTTAGTTGGAAGCTGTTTTCTTTAAGGGTTCAAAGAACCTCATACCAGTCCTTCTTGGCTTTCATGACTTGGGTAGAGAAGTCTGAAATGATTCTTATTGGTTTGCCCCTGAATGTCACCTGTTTTCATTTTGTTGTTGTTGTTTGTTTTGTTTTGTTTTTTGGTACTGAGGATTGAACCCAGAGGCATTCTACCTCTAAGCTACATCCCCAGGCCTATTTTATTTTTTATTTTTGAAACAGATTGTTCTTTGACTCAAAAAATAAAGATAAAAGGAAGCATAGTGTGGTAGTGCACACCTGTAATCCCAGTACTTATAAGGCTGAGACAAGAGGATCGCAGGTTCAAGACCAGCCTCAGCAATTTAGTGAGACTGAAAGCAACCAAGTGAGACCTTGTTTCAAGACAAAATACAAAAAGGGCTGGGGGTGTAGCTCTGAGGTAGAATGACCCTGGGGTCAATCCCCCAGTCTCTCACACACACACAAAAAGATAAAAGGAGAGGGCTAGGGGCATAGCTCAGTGGTGGAGTGCTTGCCTAGCATGTGTGAGGCCCTGGTTTGATCCCCAGCCGGGTGTGGTGGTGCACTTTTGTAATTCCAGTACTTGGGAGCTGAGACAGGAGGATCACAGGTTCTCAGCCAGTCTCAGCAACTTAGTGAGGCCCTTGCAACTTAGTAAGACCCTGGACAGGATGAATGCAGAGGGGTTCACTGACCTAGGAATGAGCAAGTGGACTGTGGTTGAGGTTAGTTGTTGTCAAATAAAAGCCGACTCTCCCTAACTCAAGCTTCTGCACACACACATCCCCCTGATTCTTTTGGGATAAGTATCTTCTGATAACAGAGGAGAAGTAACTCTTCTCTTTAGCAGCACTTCCTCCTGGAAGCACCATAGGTATACATTTTTGTAACATATGGTATAAGGAATATGAGGGATGAAGAATTGGTTTTAGGATCATTTGGGGGAAACATGGATTATTTTACTGTCTCCTGGAGATTCATAGTAAACATCACCAATTAAAAAATCTGTGAATAATACTGAAGTTTAAGAAAAAAAAAGTTGTCAAAGTCTTCCAAATATATGTGACCACAGCCCCCTTAATGTTTATCTTCCTGAGGAGCTTACATTGGGCAAAACTGAAAGTTCAGTGTGTGTGTGTGTGTGTGTGTGTGTGTGTGTGTGTGTGTGTGTTACTGGGGAATGAACCCAGGAGCATTCTATCTCCGAACTACACCCCTAGTCCTTTTTATTTTTATTTTTTATTTTTTTTGTTTTGAAACAGGGTCTCGCTAGGTTATTGAGAGTCTCACTAACTCACTGAAGCTGGTCTCGAAACTGTGATCCTCCTGTCTCAGCCTACCAAGTATTGGAATTACAGGATTGCATCACCACACCTGGCCAAAAACCTCAGTTTTTTAAACACAACATAAAAATGATTCTGAGGACAGCCCTAGCCAAAACTTGTAAAGAGCCAAGGTTATGAATAATATCTTTAGGTATCTGCTAATTAGGTTACCTTCTTAAAGAAATGTTAAACCATAAGATTTAAGATAAAATAATTTTAACAGTTCTCATACTTGTAACCACCGTTAGGTACAAAAACTGGGGATGACAACATAATTAATTATTTTGTAAGACTGAAGTAAGTGGATTTAACACAAACATACCCAAGGCATACTTGTATTCTGCCCTCTAGAAAGAGCATGAAAGCCATTATGTTGAATCACACACACAAAAAAGTTATCACCACTGAAACAACATGAAAAACATTCTCTTCTTCTTTTCCTTTTCATGAGATTTCAATGAAAAATAATATAGACTTAAAATATGGTAAAACTAGATAGTGGCTTTTATTTTTCTAACCAATAAAAAAGACTGTCAACATAAATTCCCTGAAATTATCTCAGTTACGTTTACTAAATTAAGTGATGTTCCCCACAGTGGGTTTATATGACATACTAGTAATAATTTCCTTCTTTCATTAAAACACTGGACTTCATAGACAACAGCCTCATTAAATCCCAGTGTCTCTTTCTGCACCAAGAAGGCAATACCATTTGCATTTTCTCCATACTTGATAGTATACACTAAATAGTACATTGGTTAGAAAAAAGGGAAAAAATATAAAACAGAACCTAAAAGACAATTTCGCACATCTGTTCCTGCGGGTGTTCTTTCATTCTTTCTCATTTATAATTAATGAAAAATAATGGTGCTGACACAAGTTAATTACTATGAAAAATTACAGTTTAGACTATTCATTATAATAATGGCAAATTACTTGAGATTTTCAAACACTGTTCCTAAGCAATTAGAAGTGTTCATAAGGAGTTCACCTGTGAAATTTTTTCATCTGCGTTTGCATTCTGTGAAGTGAAAGAACACCCAATGTTTTTCATTAGCAGTAGAGATAACACAGCAAGAGATATTAATCATAGACTCCTATACCTGGGAAAACATTTAAAACAAATTGGGATTATGTAGTTGAAGCAGAGGTCAAAACAATACACAAGGATATTCATTACAACCAAACTTTTCTTAACAGATTCAAAGGGACTATTGAATCTGTTTCACTTAGTAACCATTTGGTATAACTAATTAGAAAGAGTATCTTATCCTAATTTACCAAAAATATTAAATTACTGATTTTGAAATTAGAATTAATATTTTTCTAATTAGCACATGCAAATAAGGGAATTATTTCTTCACAAATTTGCTTTTCTTATAAACCTATAAATTATAAAACGAATGCAATAGTCCCCAGGTTATTAAGTATAACTTATGATTGAAAATTCTAATTAAGCCTTATATGCCTGTGTGCATGGGCTAAGTGGAAAAACATGTCTGTGAAATATTGGCCTGCTGTAGATCCAATAGTAACCTAAACAGGGAGAAGTTCATTTTGTCTTACTTAGTCAAGTTCCTATACATATAAGCCTATTTTGTTGTATTTTTTATTTATTGAAATAAATATTTTAGGGCAGTGGCAAGTGCCCATATCATTTACAACCTTCTCAATTTCTTACTATTTGAGGGACACATTGATTTAAAAATAAACAGCTGCTAAGGCAAAGACAAATAAAGGTTAAAGTCTTTTGAAAAAGTTAAGATAAAGCATACATAAATGCATGAATTCTATCCATTAATATGTAGTCAGCAATGGCTACTAAAATTAACAAAATTGATAAATTTGATAAAACTTATCAAATATATTCAAGTCTTATAAGTATTCCTTATTAATATCTCTCCCTAAACCAATATATTTTTAAAAAGAAATTTCAAGTATGTTGTCTATCTTGAATTGATATAACACCTCTCAAAATATTAATTATTATGTTTTTACATAATGTTATTCTCTTTTTAAAACTTATGTGAACCACTCAAATCAATGACTAGAACTGAACATATTTAAATAAAATGAGTATACAAGAAAAAAATGCCTTATTTACTAAGCATCACGATTTTAATTTAACTGATTAGAATACCAGAATTTAAAATTTTTGAAGCAAAAAGGAAAATTGACTCACATAACTCTACTGATTTCATTTTGTTTGGTTTGGTTTTCGCTGTTCAGTTATGGCTGATTTTGAGTGGTGACCTTAAGACACAATTACTTGTTTTCTGCTTCGTTTAGCTGCTTGTCTTTCAATCTGTTTCAGTCTCGTCCAGTGTCTCTGGTTATGGTTAGAATGATGGACACTAATCCACGCAATGTCCTATACTCTTGAGGTTTTCGAAGGTGGGGGTTTGATGGGTGTTAGAGTAAAACAGAATAAAAAAATGCTATTTTCAAAGGCAATAGTAACTTGGATTAGACTTAGAAATTGTGTTTGACACCTAATTTTATGAATAGATTAAAAGTGTTTTTGATATACCTTTATGAATTCATTGTATATTAATGAAAATTTGTAGACATAATATTAATAAAATATAACTAACATTTTTTGCTTACTAAACTAGAGATCATATAGCCAATATTGTGTGTTGTCCTTATACAAAATGAATATGTGGAAAATATCCTCCTAACTGAAGATACAACTGGTGATTAGACATTTTAATAAACTGTCCACAAACAGATGGCAAGCTGTGACCCAGGAATTAGGCCCAATTTACCTTATTACATTCACATTTTCTAATAAATATTCTCAAATTCCCTCTTTGAATAATCTATATTGAAAAAGAATTAATAACATAATTATATTATGGAAGATAAATGTACTCTATTAAGGGAAGTCCTAAAGTTGTCATTGGTAAGAAAATAAATTATACAGATATCTGATGATTTTACATTTTTCTGTCTTATATTTCAAGGCTTCACTTAAGCTTTGAAGATAACTTGAGGAAAATACTACTTGAGTTTTGTAAAAGGGAATGACTGTGTAATAATGGGTGCTTACATTCAACCATTCAATGATTGATATTGATAGCATTTTAAAAATAAAAACTTTGCTCTATAGACTTGTTTGATCTTCAAGTAATCCAGATTCCATATTTTAATTTTAGTGGAAGTATCATGGAATTACAAACTATAAACTGAATTTTAAAAACAAGAATAATATTAAGTTTCTTTATATATGTCATACATTTTTATGCTATAAATCCCATATGTGTTCATCCATCTGGGTGCTTGGCTGTGCCATGGAGTAAAAGGTTGTTTGTTTGTTTGTTTGTTTGTTTGTTTGTTGCAGTACTGGGGAATGAACACAAAGGCACCCTACCTCTGAGCTACACCCCAGCCCTTTTTTACTTTGAAGCAATAGGTGTGGGTACAGTCCTGGCAATATCTACTTCATTGCACCTCACTAACGATTCTCTCAGAAGCCCTGCCTCTGTCCAATAGCCAGGATGGGTCACTCTGTAGGGTTCTGCTCCCATCCAGGTTTGTGGGACCATCATTCCTTTCCTCCAGAAGCTTCCATAATATCCCTCTCTCAGTCTGGATTTGTTTAAATAAAGAGACACCAGGAAAAGTTTGTCATTAAGATTTTCCACACCAGCCTTACCTGAGGCTACTTAAATACTCCTATAAATATTCTTGCAAAAAGTAAGTAGATAGTTTCCTCATGACAACTCTATACTGCACATGAGATATATATGTTTTTAAGATGCTTGGTGAGGTAGGAAGAGGACTGAGATGAAGCTAGTATTTATTGAACACCTACTATGTTTCAGGTGCTTATATACAGTCATCTCTTCTAATACCCTCACTGTCATTACATTGACATATTTTTAGCACTAGGAGAAATTAAAATTTAGTGTCATGAAGTAACCGAATCATTGCTAGTAAGTCAGCTTGCATCTGAACTTTGATCTGTCACTCTCAAAGCTCCACGATATTTCCCATCTACTCATATTCCCCAAATGCAGTCACTAATTATGTGCTGTACTGATGTTCTATCCTAACTTTGCCTCAGAATTGCTAGATACAAGGTCACAATGACATTTTCTAAAATGTATTCTCATCCCATGGACAGAGAGGGCTGACCCACAACTTTCAGCAAATCAGTTCTATGGAAAAACCTCCCATTTGATTCCTGGGCTCCCAAATTCCTTCTGTGGCTTAAATGAATTTAAACAATCCTAGAGGAAAGCATGATCATAAAGATAAGAGAGAAAAGACAAGTCTTTCCCTCTCCAGAGACCTCTGTTTTTCTTCAGAGAGATGCACCTCATAATAGACTGGAGCTAGAAGGCTGTGTCTTCCTTTAGAGTCGGTCCAAATAGTTAGATACAATATGGAATTGAAAAATATGGGGATGAGAACAACAGGCTAGCCAGCCTGGGACAGAGGAAAAAAGCTAAGCGCATGTTTTAGGGCACAGTCAACGTGGCAGGGAGGATTAGACGCCAGAGGCTTGGAAAGAAAAACGTGGGCCTAGCAGAGAGGGCCACATGCCCTGTGAGAGAGGGTGTGGTGTCGTTCATGGGAGGATCTGCTGAGAACGGATGACAGTCTGGCAGAGTTCAAACCTGAATGGAAAAGCACCCTGCCTTTATGAGAATATGAAGAATTGGAGGAAACTATGGGGAACTAGAGAATGGGTCGCAGACCTCAGAGTTTCAAGGTGGGAAAGCTATGGAAGCAGCACTGAGCACAGGGAAGGAAGAGGGGGATAGAGGCGCAGGTGGGATCGAGCAGAGCTATTCCATAGCTCATTTCAGAAAAGGAAACAAGCTCCATTTGTACAACACTACAGTGAAGCACTTTGATTTGTAGAGAGCAATGGGAAATAATAATCAAACATGGGTTCAAATTCTACTGTTGGTATTTTCTGTGGGACTATGCATAGTCTTGCCTTACTGTTCAGCCTCTTGGTAGGAAGAGCACCATAAGATGATTTACCTACATCAGACAGTTGTTGATCACTTTCAAAATTGAAATGAAAGTCAATATTACAAGGCATATTCAGTATAAAGTTTTCATGGATAAATTCAAAAACTTATCCATGACAAATTAATTATATATTTATTATGTTTATGTTAATATCTTACTATGTATGATTATTTTATTTTATATTTTAAGTCTGAATGCAAAATTGTAACCATTATACAAAAATGTCTGTCTACACTTTGTATGAGAATAAAGCTTGACTTCCTTTAAATAAATATGTAGCTGGTATATTTAATCAAGAAAAAAAAGACAAAGAAGGAAGAAAGGAAGGAAGAAAGGGATAAAGGGAGGGAGGGAGGAAGGAAGAGGAAGACAGGAGAGAAGAAAGGAAGAATGCTATAGAAAATAGTCAATTTAGGTACAAAATGAAATTACCAGGACATATTGCTTTAATTATTTGTAAGAATCCCTCAAAATTAGACTCTTAGATAACTCAATTTAAACATTTAAAGGGCCAGTAAGTGATCTGTTTTACTTGTTGGCATCAATTGCATTGAAGAAAAATGCATTTTTATGTTAATTTTAATTTAACGAATATACTATTCACTTTGGTAAAAATTGAATGCTAAGGCAAATGTCATGTGGTAACTGAGGTCTGTGATCCATTCCATACAAAGGTATGTTGATTAAAACAATTTACCTCATATATAGACTCTAGCACACTTTCTTAACTGAAATAGTTTTATTGTGTTCACCAAGTCCACCAAATGTAGATATAGTAAATTAAAACCATTCAAAGAATTCTAAGGAATACCATATAATAAGTGTACAATTCTGTTTTGGCTTCTAACGTATTTATATAGTATTTATAAAGTAATATATAGGATATAACGCATGGATAAGAGGAAAAAACAAAAGCAAAATACATGCTCTCAGGAAAGGAAGATGACTATGTAGGCCATTTTCCTAAACTTTCCGTCTTATTAAACATGCACTATTTTAGGAAAAATTGAAAAGTTGCCCACTGAAATACTTAATAGCCTTTATACTAGATTGTACTTATTATCTATTCAAATGTCTTGCTGATATAGAGATCCATGTTTTATTTATTTTATCTACTGTTTAAGAAAGTATAAGATGGTAGAAACACAGATTATCCGATTGATTGTGCAGGAGGAAGAATAAGGACAATCAGATAATATAATGTCACTGTCTCCAAATACATCCGGGTATTATGCCACAATCAATATTTTAAATTAGTACAATAAATTTATAGTTTAAGACAAGATAAAAGAAGAGATAAAAGATTTCTCCATTACATGTACTTAAAAATTTAGAAAACTACCATGTTTAAATTCAAAAACTGCCTCCTGGGCTGCTCCATCATTTAGTTTAGTTTTGTTTGTTTGTTTGTCTTGAAAGCCCCAAATGCATGAGCTCATTTCGCTGGAGTTTATAATCAATTGTGGATACAAAATACATGGTTTAATTTTCTTTTGAATTTTAATGTTTTCCTTGGGCCTCTTCCTCCTGTCTTCTCAAACTGATTTTATCACTGTAATATAAGGTAATGGAATTAAATATGTAAATCTTGGCAGCTTAGTTTTTTTCTGAGCTAAATTAAAATACCATTGAGTTTAAAGCTTACAAGCACAACTAGGTTTAGTCCAAATCTCTAATAACTGATTTCTAACTCAGTATATTTTATTTCAAATGCCTTGCTTCCAAATTTTAGAACATGACACATTTTAATACTTACAGCAATAGAGAATATATTAACTTTATAGAACTAGTTAGGAAATCAGAAAGAACATACCTATTTACCAAAAGGGAAGAAAAAAGTGTCATCTAGTTGGGCATGTAGGTTTTGAAGGGATGCTGGCTGGTATTTTGTGCTTTAAAATGATTACTATAAAGTGAAGAATATTTTTATTGACTATTTTATTAATAATATTATTATATAATTATTAAATAAATTGATGTGGTTTATTAGTATTAATAAATATTATTTAATAATATTAATACTATTTATTATATTATTATAATATTATCGTTGAATAATTATAAATATACAAAACAAAACAGGAACTACAACTAAACTAAAAGTTATAATCTCACAAAATATTTAGAAGGGTCTAAGATTATGATGTCATTTTCAAAAATAGCTCTTTAAAGGGAAAATTCACATATTATATGCTTTTGGAATTTGGGTATTTCCCAGTTTTCAATGAATAAGATTGTCCCTTACAAATCAGGACATGGTATTTATTTCTTATTAAAACTTTAAAATCTTAGCATTTATTTAAATGCTGCATGTCTGTTGTATATTTTAAACTTTCTTCCATATTCTGAAAAAGGTAGGTATTTATGAAAAATAATTTCAAAGACATATTCAGGTCCAATTAAAATTTCCTCATCATTTAAAAACACAGAGATATAAAATAATTTGTATACATTAAAGCTCAATATCCTCACAGCTAATGTTATATTCAAAAGTGAACAAATGAAAGTTTTTTTTTCCCTCTGAAATCAGGAACAAGACATTGATGCTCGCTTTCGCCACTTCTATTCCAGATAGTACTAAAAGTCCCAGCATGACCAGTTAGGTAAGACAAATAAGAGATCCAAATTGGGAAGGAGGAAGTGAAATGATCTCTGCTCACAGACAACATACTCTTATTTGTCGCAGCACACATAAAATGTTAGAAGAAATAAGCAAATGTCGCAAAGTTGCAAGACACAAAATCAATGCACAAATATCAGTTGCATTTCTTGACACTAATATCGAGTAACCTGAAGATAAAATTGGTAAAGACACTTTATAAAAGCATCAAAAATAAATAAAACACTGAGGAATAAATTTAATCAAATAAATGAAAGACTATGATATTGAAGACTACAAAGTGTTGCTGAAAAAATTTAAAGACACAAATAAATGGAACAATCCCAAATTTCTGTGTTGAAAAATATGATATTGTGAAGATGTAAATACTATCTAAAGCAATCTACAGATTAGACACAATTCTCATAAAAATTCCAATGAAGTTTCCTGCAGAAGTAGAAAAAAATCTACCCTAAAACTCATGTGAAACTTCAAGGATTATTAAAGAAAGAGAAAAAGTTGAAGGTTTCAGACTCTATGATTTCAAAACTTAATAAAAAATTCAATAATCAACAGTGTGTTATTGGCATAATGATAGACATATAGACCAATGGAATAAAATAAAGAACCTAGAAATATGCCTTCATATTTATGGTCAAATGATTTGCAACAAAGATAATGATACCATTCAGTGGGTGATAGGACAGTCTTTTCAACAAATGTGCTTGGTAAGCCTGGATATCCACATGCAGAAGAGTGAGTGAGACTCTTGTGTTATTCCACATACAAAAATTACCTCAAAATGGAACAAAGATCTAAAATGGAGCTAAAATGATATAAATTTTTAGATGAAAATATATGAGAAAAGCTTTATGATGCTGGATGTAGAAATGGGTTTTGGACATGACATGAAAAGTATAGACATCAAAGAAAAAATAGATAAATTAGACTACATTAAAAAGAAAACATTCTGTGGATCCAAAGACAGTCAACAGAATGAAAAGACAACATTTGAAATGGGTGAAAATGTTTGCATATCTTTTACTTGACAAGAGTTAAATTCAGGATATATAAAAATATCCTACGATATTAAAAAAACTGCACAAAAGACTTGAATATACTTTTATCCAAAAAAAGACATAAAAATTGTCAAGAAGGTCATGGAAGGTTGCTCAAGAAATGCAAATCAAGGCTTTAGGGTGAGACCACCTCACATCAGTCAGGACGACTATGAAAACAAACGAGACAAAGCAAAACAACAGGAAATAAAAAGCTTTTCTGAGAATGTAGAGAAATTGTTGGCGGGGATGTAAATTAGTATAGCCATTACAGAAAACAGTGGAGATTTCTCAAAAAAAAAATAAGAAAAAGAAAAACAGAGCTGCCATATGATTCAGAAGTCCCACTATAGGTTTTTATCCAAAGGAAGGAAAATCGGTATGTTGAAGGGACATCTGCATTCCCATAATTTTTTCAGCACTATTCACAATAGGCAAAATTTGGAAACAACCTAAGTGCCCATCCACGGATGAATGGATTAAGAATGAATGTGGTAGATATACACAGTGGAACGCTATTCAGCTGTATAAAAGAATAAAATCCTGTGATTTGTAAAAATATGGATGGAACTGGAGGTCATTATTTTAATTGAAATAAGCCAGACAAGAAAGAGAATGATCTCACTTATGTGTGGAATTTTTAAAAGTTGATCTCATGGAAGTTGAAAGTAGAATGGTAGTTAGCAGTGGCTGGGGAGACTAGTGGTTGGGAAAAGGAGAAAGATTAACCAATAGGCACTAATTTACAGTTATATAGAAGAAAGAAGTTCTGATGTGTTATTGCACATTAGGGTGATTAAAGATTATAATTATATACTGTTCATTTCATAAATCTAGAAAAAAAGATTTTGAATGTTTCAGCACAAAAAAATGAAACACGCTCCAGTGTATAGGTATATTTGACCTGATTTAAACGCTACATAATGTATACATTTATTAATGTCACATGGAACCTCACCAATATGTACAATTTTATGCTTATGTATGTTTAAAATAAATTAATCAATAAAAATTTAAGTATTAATAATATGATTACCATACAACCCAGTAATTACACTTTTAGGCATCTACCCAGAAGAATTGAAATCAGCAACTTGAACTTGTATATCTTTAATCACAGGAGAGAAGGGATAGAAGTAAAGTATAGATTTTGAATTATTTTATAATAATCAAGAAAATATGATAAATCAATAAGGATAGGCATAAGATCATTGAAACAAAATTGAGAATCTAGAAATAGTTAAACATAACTGTCTTTATTTATGTAATAGATGTGTGTGTGTGTGTGTGTGTGTGTGTGTGCTTGTAGACAGTCACCTGGTTTTCGAAAAAAGTTCCTAGATAACAAGGTGAGTAGTTCACTTGGGGAAAGGATGATAGTGGCACAATTAAAGATACAAAAGCATATATTCATATGCATGTAACAGAAACTTGACCTTACCACAATGTCATAACAAAATTTTATTCAAAATGTAAGATTGTAGGTATAAATGTTACACTTAGTATTTTGAAACTTCTAGAAGAAAACAAAGAATAATTTATGCATCTTGGATTAAGAACAGATTTTATGGATTGAAAAGTGTGGAGTGAACAAAAATATAAAAGAAAAATCAGATTTTCAAACAAAACATGTTTGAGGTTTATAAGAAAATTTAAGAAATTAAATTTAAGTCATTATGTGAGAGAAAATATTTGCAGAATACAAATCTGAAAAAAGATATCTAGATATGTATCTAGAATATATAAAAGTTTCTGCAACTCTATAATAAGATGACAATCAACCTGATTTAAAAATCATGGACAAAGTGTTTGAGCATACAATTTCTGAAAGAAGATTTACATATTAACAACAAGCATATACAAAAATTTTAAAATAATTAATCACTAGGGACATGGAACTTATTTGTTTTTCTTTTTTTTAGATTTATTTCCATTGTGAATGGAATTATTTTCCAAATTTCTTTTTCAGTGTATTCATGGTTGATAGGGACATGTAATTTAAAAGCACAGTAGGATTATTACCACTGACAGAAAAATAAAAAAGATCAACAATATTATGTGATGTTAGCAGGGTTTTATAGCAACTGGAAATTTCATTCACTAATAGTGGGAATGAAAAATGATGCATCTTCTTTGAAAAATATTTCGATATTTTCTTATAAGTTTTAATATATAGCTGGAAGTGGTAGCACTGGTAATCCCAGTACATAAGAGACTGAGAGAGAGGAGGATTGCAGGTTCAAGGCCAGCCTCAAAAATTAGAGAGACCGTTTCAAACTAAAAAATAAAATGGGGCTGGGGGTATAGCTCAGAGGTCGAATGCCACTAGGTACAATCTCTAGTGCCAGTAAAAAAAAAAAAAAAGAAAAGTTTTAATATGTACTTGATCCAAACCTAGTAATCTCTTCTTTTGTATTTACCCAAGAAAAGGAAAATTTTGTCAACAAAAAAAGACTTGTGTTCAGATATTTGCAGATTTATTCATAAAACTCCCAAGAGAAACAAAAACAGTACCAAAGTCCCAGAATGAAGAATTAAAAAATATATCTGGATATTCAAAGCATGGAATGCTACTTGGCAATAAAAACACTATATGTATATATATATATACATATATATATATATATATGAGAATATATACATATATATGCATATGTATACATATATACATATATATGCATATGTATACATATATACAGCAACTTGAGTGAATCTCAAAATTATTATGCTAAGTGAAAGAAACTAGGTACAAATACTATATAGTTTCTTATTCTGTTTTTTTTTTTTTTTGCTGTACCAGGGATTGAATCAGGGGTGTTCTACCTCCGCGCTACACCCCCGGCCCTATTTTTTTATACTTTATTTTGAAACCAGGTCTCACGAAGTTGCGGAGAGCCTCACTAGGTAGAGAGAGAGAGAGAGAGAGACAGGGAGAGAGAGAGGGAGAGAGAGAGAGAGAGAGAAAGAGAAAGAGAGAGCTGAGGCTGGCTGCGAACCCGGATCCTCCAGTCTCTGCCTCCCAAAGTACTGGGATCACAAGCGTGCGCCACCAT
>PVJS01006720.1:0-58705 GCA_004027185.1 Glis glis
AGAGAGAGAGAGAGAGAGAGAGAGAGAGGGAGAGAGAGAGAGAGAGAGAGAGAGACAGGGGGAGAGAGAGAGAGCTGAGGCTGGCCGCGAACCCGGATCCTCCGGTCTCCGTCTCCCAAAGTACTGGGATTACAAGCGTGCGCCACCACGCCCGGCTTTGTGCTTCTTTTTTGATAGTTACTATCAGAAAATGATGTGTAAGAACTGTTCCTTCATTCCTCCCTTTTCTTTTAGGGTTGACATAAGTGATTCAGTTTTGATTCTGACAACTTTCACATTCCTTTCACAGGGGTGAAGACATGAGCCTCTCTTTCTCCTTTATTACTATTGTTTCATTTTGTTCCACCTTAAATGATACACTTTCAGTTAGATTATCTTACAGGGTCAAAAAACTCAAGATGATGATGATGATGATGATGATGATGATGATGATTTGGTACTGGGGATCAAACCCAGAGGCATTCTACCTCTGAGCTACACCCCCCCATCCCTTTTTATTTTTTATTTTGAAACAGGCTCTCCTAAGTTGCTCAAGGCTTTGCTAAGTTGCTGAGGCTGGCTTTGAACCTGCAACCCTCCTGTCTCAGCCTCCCAAGTACTGGTATTACAGGCATGTACCATCATGTCCGGAGGATCATGACTATTTTCATACTGCTAACTAATTTCTTTCTAGGCATGCTCTACTTTGAAACTATAAGAATGGAATTCAGTTGATGAGTAGATGTCAAATGCTCTATGAGTATGAACTGTCGCATAGACTGTCAGAGAATCTGGAAATGTAGCTGTTGGATAAAACACACAAATCTATAGTGTAAGTAGAGGTAACTTTATTGGGAATAAGTTCTCTCTAACAGTTTTTTTTTTTTTTTTTTTTGCAGTACCGGGGATTGAACGCAGGGGCGTTCTACCTCCGCGCTACTATGCCCCCGGTCCTATTTTTTTATGCTTTATTTTGAAACCGGGTCTCATGAGGTTGCGGGGGGCCTCACTAAGGAGAGAGAGAGAGAGAAAGAGAGAGAGAGAGAGAGAGACAGAGCGAGAGCTGAGGCTGGCCGCGAACCTGGATCCTCCGGTCTCTGCCTCCCAAAGTACTGGGATTACAAGCGTGCGCCACCACGCCCGGCGTTCTAACAGTGTTTTGATTGGCGTTTCTGCTAGGTGATCTCCCTGTAGTCTTCATGTCTTCTCTCTATTTTTTTCTTCCCTCTACAATGCATCCCCTAGGGTCCAGTTCCTCTTACTTAGGTATTGGCCTAACCCCTTGGCATCTTCACATTGTCATGATAATGTGAAGAAATAAAGAATGAGGTACTTCCTTCCAGGGGGGCAATTGCTCCTGACATGGAAACTTGAGCTGTACTAGAAGCATTGAAATTCAAAGAGCCATCAGGGAATGGTCTGGTGCTTTCCTGTGTTTGGAGGGACAACACTCTTCTTCCTCCCAGAGGGTTAGCTACACCCGGAAAGCAATACCCTTCTCTCCACACTGAAGTTAACAACATGGCATCTTTTGACTCTTAAGAGCAAAAGCTCTAAGCCGGACATGGTGGCGCACGCTTATAATCCCAGTACTTGGGAGGCTGAGACAGGAGGATCACAGGTTCCCAGCCAGCCTCAGCTACTTAGTGAGGCCCTCCCTATCTTAGTGAGACCCTGTTTCAAACTAAAGTATAAAAAATAAGGCTGGGGGTGAAGCTTGGAGGTAGAATACCCCTGGGTTCAATCCCCAGTACCACACACACACACACAAAAAAGCAAAATCTCCTTGTCTACCATGTGTGAATGTCTCACGTAGGAAGTCGCAGAGGAATGCTCCAGCAATTCAGACTCTCCAAGTGCCATTCAGAGTGTATGTATTGCTCAAATGGGGTTTCTTCTTTCCTGGGCAAAATGCACAGGTACTTACATGAGTCCCCTGACACGCAGGGAAGGAGAGAGAGAGGAAGGGAAAGAAAATCCAGCAGCATGAAAGTACTTTCTGAAAGCAAAACAGTGGCAAGATTGGATCTATCAGGAAAGAGTTTGTCAAAGAAGAATTGCATCTTGACAAAGTTAAGGAGGTACAGAAGACTTCATTCACGGCTACTGCCAAAGAGAGACCAGAATTCAGTGTAAGGGTCCCTCCCACACTATGGTTCAAGTCTATTGAAATAATTTACCAATAGATTAATAAGAGAAAAAGTCATAAATATTTATCATATGCATGGGGGAGTTACAGGGGAGTGATCATCCAATAACCCAGTAAGAGTCAGTAATATGTATTCTCCTCTTCATAGGAGAGAGAAAAATGAGGCTACAGGCAATTTAGAGGGATTTTTAGGGGAAATCAATAGGAGGAAAAATAGATAATAGCCTGAGACAAAGTACCTGTGGGCTCTGGGAAAGTGAGGGGCAGAACTATTCTGTTACAGACTGTCTTATGATGCCCATAAAGTCCCTCCAGTAATACCCCAGTGCTACCATTAGAAGAAGAGAACAAAAGCGTCTGTACATCGTGACTTCTCTGGCGATTAATTTTCCCTAGATAATGAAATTTTGGGGAGGGAGTTTAAGATAATTGCCTATCTTTTGGAAGGATTCCTTCAGTCAGATAAGTGAACTTCATGGAGAGCTGCTCCCTGCACTGAGGGCAGGGAGAGGAAAAGCTGAGGATGGTAAGAAAGACCTTGATTCTAAGGCAGCTGTAAGGCCTTCCAATGTTCTTTTTTTTAAATTTAAATTTAATTGATTGATTAATTGATTGATTGGTTGAAGTACTGGGTCTTGAACTCAGTCTGCTCTACCACTAAACTACCTCCCCAGCCATTTTTATTTTGAGACAGGATCTCACTATGTTGCCAAGGTTAGCCTAGAACTTATGATCCTTGTCCCTTCAGCCTCATGAGTTGCTGGGATTACAGATGTGCACCACTGCACCTAGCCTTCCTATGTTCTTTAGTTCAAGTGCTCAACATATCAAAGTACCTATCCTTTGGGTTATCATTTTCTGAGTCCAACATCAGTTATGAGCTCAACACTGTTGAAACAAAGTGCTGGAGAGTTTCTGAGACCTGAGGTCAGGGAAGGCTTCACAGTCCCTGTGTTTGCTAGTTGGCCTTAACCATAGGAAAGTTAACTTTTTCTTATCTTTAAGGCAGGAGAGTTTTACAACTTGGAACAAGACACCTGCTGTCTTGGAGGGTGCTTAGACAATCTCTAAGGAGGCTAGAGACAGGAGAACTATCTTCCTTGATGATTACATTTCTAAGACAGGGTTCTAGGTCCTGGATAAAGATATTTCCAGTTTATAAAATGGGTGAGAGTCTGGGGAAGACTTACTTATACTCCAAAGAGGAAGAGAAAAAATTTACAAGTTTTCTAAAGTAAATACTGCAAGGAAAGGAAGATCAGGGGCATAGTGATTGGAAGATGCCTGTTTGAAAGTATAGTCAGGCTAAGGAGAAGGCTAAAGCTGTCTTGGTCACATATCATGGGGGACATCTCCCACATTATTCTGGAAGCTTCTTCACAGCAGGATAGATAACTGCCTTGGTATCATTCTGGACTTCACATATATGAAGTAGGTGATGTCTGCAGCAGT
This sequence comes from Glis glis, assembly GCA_004027185.1. Classification (NCBI taxonomy): domain Eukaryota; kingdom Metazoa; phylum Chordata; class Mammalia; order Rodentia; family Gliridae; genus Glis; species Glis glis. The sequence continues at coordinate 3,581 of PVJS01006720.1, forward strand.
TGAGTTGAAGCTGCTGGAGCCACCATGGCCACCAACACTTCCTTTGTGGCCTTTTGCTGATTTGCTAAATTCTCCATTAGCCATTCATTCTCTTGAGTTTGCCCTCACTTTTATCTTGGAGTTCTCTATGAACACACATATATCTAAAATATGGTTTTACATTTGAATATTAATTCAAATATATTTGAATAAATATATTAATATAGCTTTAATAATCAATATACTAAAGCATATTTGTATCTATAAATACATAATGCATGTATATCTAATGCATATGTATATACTTATCACATATTATGCATCTTTATGAACAAAATAATTTTTCTCTCTCAAAAAGGAACACAATGACTTCCTGAACTATAGCACCTAGAACATAAAGATTAAAATAGCATAGGAAAAGGGGAAATAAAATTTATTATATTTTTACTATGAATCACACATAGTCTTATATCTTCTACTGTTACTTATTGAGTCATCATAGTATCCCTATGAAGTCAGCATGATGATTCTCATTTAAAATACAAATGAGCTGGGCATGGTGGCACATGCCTATAATCCCAGTTTTTGTGAGACTGAGAGAGGAATCTCAGCAAGCTAGCAAGACCCTGCTTCAAAACCAAAAATAAAAAGGGCTGGGGGTGTGGCTCAGAGGCATAATGCCCCTGGGTTCAATCCTTAGTACTGCAAAAAAATAAATAAATAAAATAAAATCCAAATGAACTCAGAAACTTGATGTCATTTAACAAGGTCACACAGCTGGTCAGTGGCAGAGCTGGGGTTCTAACAGGATATAGCAGTAGTTCAATTCCTAGCTTTTTATGTTTGATCACTGACAGCTTTAAGGTACCACACATCTACCTGTCCCTCTTGCTCCACACCTGGACAAGCCCACAGAAGAAAGGAACCATAGTGTCCAAACCTCTACCCCCAAGCAAGAATCCTTGTTCAACCAAATAACACCCTTACCCACTGTAACAACCAAAGACCTTTGTCTCTCCCCTCACTGACATTGCTTCCAACCAGCTTTGGTAAGTGCTTAACTTTGTTTAAAAAAATTATTATGCAATTAATAAGAATTTTTATACTTTCTTGGTGATATATGATATCCTAGGCTTGATATTTGCATCAGTTCTGTTTGTAAGGTTTATTCCTCTCTTTGCCGAGAGCAGGACAACTAAAAAGCAAAGACAAAGCAAAATGGAAGAGGGGAGGTGGGGCCTCTGTAAACACACCTGGCTACTGCACACTTCATTGGCCAAGAGAATTCAAGTGCCTTTAGCCACATGGCCTGTTCCATGCCCTAACCCATATCCAGGAAGAAAAAGTGAAAAAAACAAAAAAGATAATTAAAAAAGAATCAATTTAAACACAATTTGCACTGATTTTGTATATTTGAATTTTTTACATTGTTGTTGAATTTTGGTTCATCTTCTTTCTGTGTGCGTTTGGTTCTTATAATTATAAATTGCAGTCATGTGGGAGGGTGTGATCCAAAGTAAGGTTTATAACTATACAGGACAATGGTTTAAGTCTTATTTTTCTCTTCTTTGTTCTGTATATAATGAATTTTAAAGAATAGAGGGCCTGTTGCTGACTAGAAGACAAATGCTCTGTTGCAATAGTAAAGTCAGAACATCTCATGCATCTTCTGAAAGATTTAGTCAAAGAATTGTCCCTGTGGGTAGTTAACATCTGTTTTATTTAGCTTCCCCTTTTCCAATTCTCTGATAACAGCACTGATTTTTCTCTGAGGAAGCTTTTCCATATGTTTCAACAGAACTAAGTCCTTTAGCTTCATAAAATTTGTCCCAAACACAGAGGTGGTCTTAAAGCTCAGGCTTGGGCTATGAATGTATTTTATCCTCCCGAATCTAGTCATAGGTTTAGAGATGAGTCCATGGCCATCCAGACTCCTCCCTGAAAACTTTCTGCCAGAGCCTCTAAAATGATGGCATCTTTCATTGGGGTTGCCAGGTGGGTAGGGTGTGCCCATAGGGCTGCAACAGATGATTGCAGATCTCTGAAGGTAGATACTTTGGGAGATAGAAAGACACAGGGCTCTATGATGGAATTCCTGAAGGCAGTTATCTGTGGATGTTTCATTACTTAAGCCAATGAATTTTCTTTATGTTCCTAAGCTAGTTCGAATTGAGTTGAATTTCCATTACTATGATCAAAACTCTAAACTACATATAATACATAGTGTCATAACTTATTGTCCAAATAGGACACTTTTGCAAGTGGAAAAGGGTACTTTTTTTTTTTTGCGGTACCGGGGATTGAACCCAGGGGTGTTCTACCTCCACGCTACACCCCTGGCCCTATTTTGTATCCTTTATTTTGAAACCGGGTCTCACGAAGTTGCAGAGGGCCTCACTAAGTAGCTGAGGCTGGCCACGAACCTGGATCCTCCGGTCTCTGCCTCCCAAGTACTGGGATTACAAGTGTGCGCCACCACGCCCGGCGGAAAAGGGTGCTTTTAAAATTCACACAGGGCAATGGTTACATTAGAACAGTTTTAGCCCAAAAAGGACTTATGGGAACCTCAGTAATTGGGGTTCCATATAGCACATAATCTAAGCCTTGTAATAACATCTTCCATGTCCATAGGTGTTGTATTAGTCAGCATTTTCACAGCTATAATCCAAAGACCTGACCACATAATTTAGAGGAAGGAAGATTTATTTGCTCACAGTTTTTCTTGGAGATATTGGTGTGCAGTCCATGAGAGGCCAGGGACTGTGGATCTCAGGGCATGGCAGCCACAGGAAGTGCAGGGAGGGAGAGCACAAGCTTTGCTCTCACATCATGGAGGCCGGAAGCAAGAGAGCAACCGAGGGGATGAGGAACCATATATAATCCCCAAGGTGACAGCCCCAGGGACCCACCTTCTCCAGCCACACCCTACCAGCATGGGCTACCACCCAGATAAATCCATTACGATGGATTTACCCACTGCTGAGATTACAACCAAGCTCCCCTTCCAATGTGAGGGCTAGGGGTCATTCTATTGCCAAACCATTACTCTGCCCCTGGTCCCCCTACACCTCATGGTTACCTCACAATGCAAAATGCTTTTAGTCCATCCCCAAGAGTTCCCAGCATCACCCAAAAACCCCAAAGTTCAAAGTCTCCTCTGAGACTCAAGGTGAACTCTTGTGAGCCCCTGTAAAAGAAAATGAAGATCAGAATAAAAAGCAAGATACATACAGCCAATGTACAATAGCAAAGAGTAAACATTTGCATTCCCAAAGATAGGAATAGGGCCATAGAAAGAAGGAATGGGACCAAAACAATATGGAAATCTGGCAGGGCAGGCATTTAATCCCGGGGATCCATTTCTGGCTTTTGGGGTACGTGGCAGTGAGATGAGACCTCCAAAGGGCTTTGGAGGCCCTGTGGTTGATTGCAAGGGGTAGTGTACTCACTCTTCCAGCCTGGATCCATGGCTTGCAGCCTTTCCTTCCTGTTGTTCCACCTTTCTGGCCTTCCTAAATCTTGTTTTTTTTTTTTTTTTTGCAACCTTGGCTTCACCCTCATAACTTCATAAATTGCCCCATTTGGGCCCGCTTGCAGGGATTCTGACCCTGCCACATATTCCCAAGCCTTCCTTTGAAATCTAGTTGAAGCCTCCATGGCCCCCTTTTTTCAGTAAAGCCAGCATTATGTGAGCACTGAGATGGGCCACCAACAGAAGAGGTAGTCAAGTGCTCCTTAATCATTGCCACTGGGGCATTTTCAAGCACAGCCATTGGGCCCTCTCTATCCAGGTGGCCACTGGCCCCAAGTCCATTTGGCTTGCCTCTGGCCTAAGTCCTTCTGAGCTGCCCTTGGCCCCAACGTCATCTGGGCCGCCCCTGGGCCCAACTCTATCTGATACCTCCATCATAGCCATCGCTGGCCCCGCCTCCATCATGGCCACCTCTTCCTCCTTCCTCTCAGCCATCTTCCTTCCTTCCACTCATCATCTCTCTGGGCCCCAACTTCACACATGCTTTTCTAGCCAAACTGCAAATCTATAAAGTCTCTGCTTTACTTTCCACTCCCAAACCTCAGTGTACAATTCACTGAATGTGGACATCAGTATCCATAATGCTGTTTGGATATTTTGCTCCCAAACTTCAGTGTACAATTCACTGAATGTGGACTCAATATCCATAGTGCTGTTTGGATATTTTGCTCTTTTGCTATATCCTTGGCCAGTTTCATCAGTCCATCATCTTTAAATTTGGTCTCACACAAAGTTTCAGGACACGGGCAAAATGCCGATAAGTTCTTTGCTAAAGTGTAATACACGTGGCCTCTAGTTCATTTCCCTATGGAGTCGTCTTTGCCCTCCAAAATCTCCTGAGCACAGTCTCTACCATTTGTCTGCTTTTCTAGCCACATTTTGACCCGTCTAACTTCCTCTCACAAAACAGTTCAGAAGACTCACAATCCACATGGTCAGAATTAGATATTGCCATGACCCTACTCCTCTGGTACCATTTTCTCTATTAATTAGCATTTTCACAGCTATAATCCAAATACCTAACCACATAACTTAGAGGAAGGAAGATTTATTTGCTCACAGTTTTCCTTGGAGATACTGGGGTTCAGTCCATGTGAGAGCAGGGACTATGTATCTCAGGGCATGGCAGTGGCAGGAAGCAGAGAGATGGAGAACTCAAGGCTTTTCTCCTCACATTATGGTGGCCAGGAGCAAGAGAGCAAGTAATGGGAGGAGGAACCATATAGAATCCCCAAGGCCACAGCCCTAGGGACCCGCCTTCCCCAGCCACACCCTCCTGGCCTGGGCCACCACCCACACAAATCCATTACAATGGACTTTCCCACTGCAGAGATTACAACCAAGCTCAGCTTCCAACGTGAGGGCTAGGGGTCATTCTATTTCCAAACCATTACAGCATTACAGGTGTCTTAAAATATACTTTGTGTGTAAGGAAGCAGTTTGTAAAATTAACTGCAACTAAATATTGTGTTTGGGCCTTAGCCTTCTACCCATGTTCTCTCTCTCTCTCTCTCTCTCTCTCTCTCTATATATATATATATATATATATATATGCACACACACATATATATGTATATGTATATATATGTTTTATATAAACATATATACATGTATACATATATATCTCTATATGTGTGTGTGTGTATATATAATAGTATATATGTGTATATATATGTATACACACATACACACACACACACATACACACACACACACATATATATATATATATAAACTATCAAATGATTTGTAAGTTAGGGGAGAGCCTAATTTACAGATAAATTTCCTAGAGTAATGAACAAAAACCATCTGTAGAAATAGGGAACTCAGAGTAAAGAAGAGACAGGTGGTTGGCCTTACATGTCATGTATGTCATGCATGTGTGTGTGGTGGCCGGCACTTTGATTTGGCCTGACCAACAACACTTCTTTTTTTTGTACTGGAGATTGAACCCAGGGACATTCTATTTCTGAGCTACATCCCCCAGCCATTTTTTAATTTTTTATTTTGAAACAGACTCTCACTAAGTTGTTGAGGGCCTCCTTAAGTTGCTGAGGCTGGCCTGGAACCTGCAATCTTCCTGTCTCAGCCTCCCAAGTTCTGGGATTATAAGCATGCGCCACCATGCCCGGCTAACAATACTTCATTTCTGTCTCATTACAGAACCTTCTTTGCTCTTAACCTAGTGATATGCTTAGTGACACAGGATTTCCCTTGGCTAGTGAATGTTTTTTTAGGAAGCCTTTCATTCACTTATGGCCAATGAGATGTAAGAAAGTGTATTGGTGGCTCCTAGCAAGTTTTTTCCTTCCTGAAATGAAAGAGACACAAGAAGATACATAGTTTTGTCTCTGCATCCCTTTCCAAATAATACTCCCAGTTTTGGTGCTATTGCATTAAGACTTCCTGACTGAAACCGGTGGTGATTTGACATTCAGAAACGATTAGACTGAGGATAGAAGCCAGCATGCGGAGGATGGTTGTTACTAGTCAGCTTTTCATCACTACAATGAAATACTAGAGAAAGGCTATTTAGCTCACAGTTCTGGAGATCCAAGGGCATGGTGCCAGCACCGGTGCATGTCCGGTGAGAACCTCATAGCAGATGGCAGAAGTTGTGAGGGAAGGAGTCATGAGGGAAGGAGGATCCTAGGATGAGGCAGGAAGCAGAGTGAGGGGAGGGCCAGGCTCATTCCTTTTCTAGCAACTGTTTTGAGAGAACTAACTCTGGGTCCCACAAGAACTACCTTAGCTCCTCCCAAGGGCCGTGCTCCCAGTCACTTCCCACTAGGTCCTCCTTTTTTTTTTTTTGGTACTGGGGATTGAACCCAGGGACATTCTATCTCTGAGCTACATCCCTAGCCCTATTTTATTTATTTATTTAGTTTGAAACAAGGTCTCACTAATTTGTGAGGGCCTTGCTAAATGCTAAATTGCTGAGGCTGGCCTCGAACATGTGATTCTGCTTTCTTAGCCTCCAGATTAGGCCCCACCCCTTGAAAGTCCCACCACTTCAACATCACCTCACTTTGGACCAAGCTCCCAACACCTGGACCCTGGGGGACAACCCACATCGAAACCCTAGCAATGGTGGTGTGGAAGCATCGAAAGTGTGGGGGTCCTTAATGCCATCGCTAGCTTGTGGGACCATCCTGAGATTCCTGCCTCCAGACTTAAGTGAGCAAATGATGTTTTAGGGTTGAGCCATTGTCAAGGTTACTTTCACCTGAATCTATCCTAATTCATACACCAGGCACAAATTCAACACCAGGCTATCAGTGTCCTGTGCTGTGGGCATAACCTACTGATAGTTAAAATCTAAGACCAATTTTCACATAAAATCCCACACTAACACAGATGCTGCCTCTACACTTTTAAAAAATGCTATAGCTGTCTAGATAGGGCTTCTATTGCCCACCTAGCCTATGAGGATATCTCTCTTTCTCCTTCCCTTTCTCCTTCTCCCTCACTCTTTTTTTTTCCTGATATAGCAAATCATTCTTTAAGGTTAACTATGGAAAAAAAAGTTAATGAAAGTTCATGAGAAATCCCCAAATATCTATGTTTTGTGACTTCAGGAACATTCACTCATTAAACTTAGAGTAATCAATTACTACTAAGATGGTAGTGACCTACTATTACAACCGAGGAGCCTAATTAATTGATAGCTTTTCTAGAAACCTATCTAAACTGTATATAACCTAGAGCCCTTTCTCTCTCTCACTGGTTGGCAGATAACAATGTTACTTTAGTGAATTGAACTTTTCACATACTCCTGGCTCTACACTTTCATTTCCAAGTACCATTTATCAGGCCATTGGATGGTGAAGGAATGAACATTGATACAGTCATTTGGAGACATGGGCTCCCGTCCCAGCTTTGCTGCCAGCAAGACCTGCCACTCAAAACAGCTGATGTAAGCCCTTAGGAGATTTCAGTTTTACAATCTGTAAAATGAGGAGTGTGGATGAGAGCATTTAGATTTCTAAAATTCCGCATTCAGAATTCAAAGGGACTTCATCTCAGGAAGATAGGTTCTATAGCACAGCACTTTTGTCAGTAATTGCCGGGAAAGTCATGTTGAGAAGTATGCTACACTGGATAATGGCCCCCAGAGATACCCAGAACCGAATCCCTGGGTGCTGTGAATGTTATTTTACAGAGTAGAAAGGACTTTGCATATGTGATTGAGTTAAGAATCTTCAGAGGGAAAGATTTTACTGAGTTATCTGGGTGGGCACTAAATGTAATAACAAGGTTACTTGTAAGAGCTAGGCAGATTTAACTACAGGAGAGGAAAAGGATATGTGGCCTCCCTGCTGGCTTTGAAGATGGAAGAAAGGACCATCAGCTATAGGATGCAAGGAATGTAGCACTAGGAGCTCAAAAAGAACAAGGAAGTGGATTCTCCTAATAGTAATGGATATATCCCTATCAACATCTTGATTTTACACATCAGACTAGAACCATAAGATAATAAATTTGCATTGTTTTAAGCCTCTAAATTGATGGTTGTTAGTGATAGAAACACAGGCAAATTATCCAAAGAGAACAGTGAAGTCTTATTGGCTTTAGCAGGCCTGCAGGTCAGGACACATTGGAGATTGTCTGTTAGGAATGGGAGTGAGAGACTCTGATTGCTTTACTGTCACTGGTCTGCAGTTTCCAGCTTAGAAGACAGCCAATCTGAATATGCAGAAATCCCTTTGTAACACAATGGTATTTTCTGATTTTCTCTGACTGCTGCACTCTGGTGTGGAGCCTTTGATATGTGCTGATCAGTTGCTCTTCGGTCCTGAAGGGGCTTTCCTCATCAGTCACAGTGGCGGACAGCAGCCCGTTGGATGTACACGTATGCATGAATCTACTTCAACATGCTCATTGGTCTTTATTCCAGTGGCTTCTAGGCTCTCGTACCTATCAGAAAAAGGAATTTGTAAAAGCACAGGACTGGATTTCAATCTGAGGAGCCCAATCAGAATTTTGTTAACATGTTTATTTTCAAATTCTGTCACAGAAATGATGACATAGAGAAAAACTTTAATGAAATTGATCTACGGAGTCACTGCCATTGATGATGTACTTTGAAATCCTCCCAAAATGTTGCTTCTTGTGTAACATTTGACACACTTTTGGTTCATTCTTCATCACGATACCCATTCTTCTGTTTTTTAGATACAGGTAATGTCACCCCTAAAAGGCACAGAAGTCCTCTTTAAAAGGCATTAAATAAGCCTGGTGTGGTAGCGCACGCTTATAATCCCAGTACTTGGGAGGCTGAGACCAGAGGATCCAGGTTTGCGGCCAGCCTCAGCTACTTAGTGAGGCCTCCACAACTTAGTGAGACCCTGTTTCAAAATAAAGAATAAAAAATAGGGCTGGGGGTGGAGCTCAGAGGTAGAATGCCCATAGGTTCAATCCCCAGTACCCCAAAAAAGGGCATTAAATAATGCTAAATATGATATTCATTTCTAAAATGCTGACTATCTTAGGAAGTTTCCAGTCTGTCTTAGGCTGGATGGCATCTCATTAAATTTGATGTAATCTGTTTGCTGACTGGTAAGACAGAAAATATTGCTGTTCTGTCCCAATTTACAGAAACACTAAATTGAACCGCATGAAATTAGTGCTTCTGTAGGTCAAGAATGTTTTAATGCTGGCAATTTCATATGCATTAATCTATTAAATGAGTTCATTAATAAAGACACTCAAATCTAAGGAACCAAATTACTGTAATAATTTTTAAAATTAAATATTATAAATAGGTAAATAGTAGTATACATTCTAGGTTATCATAAATATCAGATAAAACATAAATTGTAAGTTAAATCTATGTGTATTTTGACTTCATTGATTTTCTTCCATCTTCCTCCATCATGGGTTTGTTTCATTCTCTATGAATTTGTGCACATTTATTGAATATGTATGAGGGTAACTTTCATATGAATGAGTAACACTACAAACCCATAAATTTTGTGTTACTGTGTACAGTGAGGCTGGTATTAGATGCATGTCAGAGATGAGTTTATTGTATAGTATATACTAGCAGGATTGGGCTAGATATAGCTACAGCATAATATTTAGGTACAGCAATATTGCAGAAGAACTATAATAAATACCTCTGGCTTTGAGGGGATCTGTTACTTGCTTTACTTTTCTCATCTGGCAAATAGAAAAATAATAATAACCAGATAGAATTTCTGTGAGACTCAAATGAGATAATGTGTGGAAAGATATTTGTAAATGAGAAAACAAAGTGAAGTATCATTGTGTGTGGGAAGTTAGCACCCTCTGGGAACTCACTAGCTGTGTATGAGCAGACTAAAGGTGTTCTAGGATATTAACTGGATGCTAACTAGTATATTAACTTGGTACTAACTGGATATGCTTTTTGTTTACAAAGCAGAACCAGTATATGAATTGAGAAAGAAGGTTTAAGCCAGTACAATGGTACACACCTTCAATTCTAGCCACTCGGGAGGCTAAGGCAGGAAGGTCCCAAGTTGGAGGTCAACCTGGACAACATAGCAAGAACCCCATCTCAAAAATAGAAAGGTTTAATCACTTCTAAAGATACATAGCTAATCGCTATGACTTATGTGAAATAACAAAAGTCTGCCATTAAATAATAAATTAAAAATAACTAGCCCAACAATGACATTTCAAAAGGAACAGCTGTTTTATAATTTTAATGATGATTTATTTATTTATTATTTATTTATTTATTTTTTGCCGTACTGGGGATTGAACCCAGGGGCAGTTTACCTCCGAGCTACATCCACCAGCCCTATTTTCTGTTCTTTAATTTGAAACAGGGTCTCCCTAAGTTGCGGAGGGCCTCACTAAGTAGCTGAGGCTGGCCGCGAACTCGGATCCTCCGGTCTCAGCCTCCCAATTACTGGGATTACAAGCATGTACCACCATGATGATTTAGAATCTTCACTCTTTACCCCCACCCAGACTTCTCTTTTTACTGGGTACAGAATTAATTTCATTCAAGTATGTTCATAATATTTTTTTTTCTAAATGAGGTAAGGAATCTGATGATGTCAGAAGGCAAAAGACACACTGATGACTTCTGCATCAAGGGTATTATGAATAGTACATCTCCCCTGAACAATTATTATTAATGTTTCATGTTTATTTATGTTACATTTTAGGGGCATTTTATTGCCATTAAAAATTACTTCATGAGTGTAGCTGGTGTGATAGGAAGGGGTGAACTTTCATATCTTTCCTGTATCACTTCAGCATGATTTTATTCATTCGTATTTCTACTTGAATAGAGGAACAGACATATAAATAGATATTTCCAGTACATGTGGTCATTGCCTGAAAACAGAACAGAGAATCATGAGGATGTCTTAGAGTACAAGGACAGGGGAGGGCAGTTGAAGCTTCTTGGAGAAGAGGGTATTTAGCTTGAGCCTTGAATACCAAATTGCAGTTACCCCTGGAGAAAGGGAGAGGTGTGTCTCTGAGTGCTCTGAGGGTGGAAGGGAGGGTGACAGGAAGTTGTACTAGGAAGAGGAATGAGCACTAACAAATGAACAAAGGCATGAAATGTGACCGGATGTAGATTTGAAATTATTATCAGTTTTGTGTCACTAGAATATAAAGCATTAAGAGAAAAGCAAGAAGAAAAGAACCCTATTCCTCTGGTTCCTTCCAGATAGAGGAATAGCTATCAGTGTAACACACTTATATTCTACCACCTACCTATATCCAGCTGGTGTGGGTGGGGTGCTTTTACTGGGTTTGGAAGAAGGAACTAGAATGTATAGCCTTTCCCTGTTCTCTCTTTTATTGGTTAGGACCCAACTCACCTGCAGGATAGATGGGATCTCATCTGGTTTTCTCCATGTCTTACTTCAGAGACAAATTTGAGCCCTAAGTCAAGGATGGTTTGGGCAGTAGAAAAATTAATTGTTTTTTGGGTTAATTTAATTTTGGATTATTAGAATGTATATTAGGGCATAAATCTTGAGAAATAATTGGGCAGAACTTTGAGGAACAAAATGTACACATTAAAGGCTATGGGTGGGCACATGTTTCCTGGATTTAGGCTTCAGGCTCTTTTTGTGGTTTGTTAATTGGGGGCCTTGGTCTTTGTGGGATTTTATATTAGGTCATAAGACTTGATTTTTGTTTGTTTGTTAGTTCCAGTTACACAGTTAGCCAGTCATTCTTACAGACTAGAAAAGGATTTTGATTTTGGCCCTGAGTTATTTGATCTCCTTGGCTGATCTCACTGCAACTTAATGGAAGTTAGTTCATAGGCAAATGGTCTTTCTGAAGAGGTCGTACTCCATTATGCTGTGAGAATTAGGCAAACAGAAGGCAGATATTAGTAATGTTGAGAAGTAGCTCATCCCTTCCTGAAGATACAGAGAACCTTGGGCATCAGGAAAGATCTGGGGTCACTCAAAGTTCAGAAAACAGACAGGACTCAGACATTGAGTAGATCTTGCCTATGACAGCCCTCGTGGACAAAAACCTACATTGTCTATGAGGATTCCTAAAGGATTGGTGGTTGTTATTGTGAGAAGCAGCCTCAGGGAGGGGGAAACAAAGATGTCTCGATAGCTGCTGATCTCTCCAGAGGAGACTGGCCATCCCCTCAAAAGGCTAAATGGTTGAGTCTGATTAGTTGAGAATAAAATTTGGAAAATCATTTTCCTTCGATTTGACTGATTCCTGAGGAACTGGAGTACTTCATATAGTTGGAGAGTTGGGAAAGAGTTAAAGGCCAGTGTGGACTGCCTTCTGTTTCCCTTTATTGGCAGCAGTCAAACATTCCACTTTGTGATGGGGAGAGTCCTGCACTGGTCCAGGGTTGTTTAGAAGTCTGTCTACACTAGGCTCTACTCAAAGGAATTCTTTTGTTCTGAAAGAAAGCAAAGGTCATGTGCTTCAGACTAATCTTGATAAGCAATGAGGCATTTCATTCACAACTGGTGATTTATTTATATTAGACCACATTTGATTTAGAATTCAGGCTAAGAAGTACATTATCTATGATGTACGCTAAAAAATCTCACCAACATAGAAAAAGCCAAGTCATGGCAGTCTTGCCTGGACCCTCTTTATTAAATGTTTTTTGTCTGATTTGAGAAATTTTAATGGCAACTGTCTTCATCTAAGGCAACTATTATCCAGAGATGTGTCATCCATCTGTTCTCCAAGGATGTTTCCTTCTCAGAGCACTTGACTCTATGCTACTGAATTACTAATTAAATGGATTGCTTTATGTTTCTGTCCAAACTCATCAGGGATGTTCATGTCACACTCAAGAAGGCAAAGCCTTGTCCAGGCACCATTTTGGAAGAGATATTGGTATTCTGAGCAATTCACACTGGATACAATGCCAAATATATAAAAACTACTTGAGAAATTATAGTAATTGTGATGGTTGTATTTCAAAACTGAGACTCCCTACTCTTAAACCTAGGTTTTACCATTTGATTCCTGTCATTTAGACTCAATTCATGACTGCTTGACCAGGATGTGGGCAGAATGATGAAGAATATAGTAAAAGAGATACCATAGCTTGCTGAAACCTGATTTTAAGGACTAGGATGTATTACAAATTTACTAAAACTAAATTGGAGTATCTATATTTAAACCACAATGATAAAAACTAGCACATATATAAATATGTTTAATTTTATTTTGCAATTTTAATTAGAATTTTAATGTGACAAAAATTTTACACATGGGCCTATGAAATCTTTTTTGAAGAGTTAAAATATTAAATTAAGTTCAGAAGTCTTAGGTAAGAAATCTATATGCTTGATTTTTATTATATTTTTCACTGTAAAATATCTCTTTAAAAAGATAGCTCACTAGATATTGGTTAAATACCTGGATATAGTAGTGCATGTCTGTAATCCCAGTGACTCAGGAAGCTGAGATTCAGGAAGGTTGCATGTTCGAGCCCAGCCTGGGCAACTTAGCAAGATCTCAAAATAAAAAATAAACAGAGCTGGGGATGTGCCCCTGGGTTCAATCCCCAGTGCCACACACATATACACAAAAATATTGATAATAGAATAATAAAATATATGTATGTAAGATAGCAGAATCATAACTTCATTAACACTTTTGTACCTACCAACAAGTTTAAAAAATAAAACTTTACCATTAACTTTATGCCACCAATGAGTTTCCAAATTTTGTGTTTATATTTTTATCTTTTATTATAAATTTGTCTCATGTGTACCCATAAATAGAAACAAAATATATATCTTTTATATCTATCTGCACAAAAAAATCCAGTGTTCATTCATATGTATGAAAGTTCGGGGGGCTATTCTTGACCATTGACCCTTGGAATATAACATTGGTTAATTTTTTTTTTCTTGGTGGTACTGGGGATTGAACCCTTGAGCAGTCTACCTCCAAGCTATACTCCCAGCCCTTCTTGTATTCTTTGTTTTTGAAACAGGGTCTTGCTGTATTGCTGACAATCTTACTAAGTTGCTGAGGCTGGCCTTGAACCTGTGATCCTCCTCTCTCAGCCTCCCAAGTACTTGGATTACAGGCATGTTCCACCATGTCAGGATCTATTTATTTTTCTCTATACCAATATCACAGTGTTAGTTATCATAGCTTTGGAATTTTTTCCATTGTTGGTATTTTAATATAAATAATATGTATATATGTTCTTTCTGCATCCTGCTAGAACATCTCAATTTCACCTTTTGTTTCACTGAGTCTATTTTCTAAAGGTTAGTTCTGCTTTATTTAGCATCCAATGCATACTTTAATTCAGCTGTTGAAACTTTGGTATTCTTGCAATGTTTGTTTACTTAATCTGACTTTGTCACCCCACCCTATAATTTGTAATGGGAAAAGACCTCAATGAACAGAAACAAATAAAAAGTTATTTTAATACAAAAACATAATCCCTCTCAAATTAATAAACATGTAGAGACATTCTATTTCTATTTAGGATGCTCTGCCAAACATCTGCTACTATTTACTATGTTCTGGTTCTAGTAATAAATTCCTATTAGGGGTCTATAATCCTAACAAGTCTTTGGGATGATATATCAATTAAGCCATGAAACAAATACCCCCAAAACTTAGGAGTTTAAAACAACACCATTGATTAAGCTCACTGTTGTGCAAGTCAGCAATTTGATCTGGGCTCACGAGGGTGATCTTACTTTGCTGAGCTCCCCCATGAGATTGCAGTCCCTGCCAGGTCAGCAGGGGCTGGCCACTCTCGGACAGCCTTACCTGTGACAGCTCATCTCTGCTTCCCATGGTCTCTCCTCACCAGCACCCTCCGCTCTCTGGTCCTTGTTTAAATGTCAGCTGAGCAAATCTCCAGGAGAAAGTAGAAGCATTCAAGCCCTCTCTTGGGCCCTGGGCTCGGAACTGACCCAGTATTGCTTCCATTGCCTCTTATGGATCAAAGCAAGTCGTAAGAGCCACCTAGATTCACGGGGAGGGGAAAGAAACTGTCTTCTCATGCAGGAATGCAAAGTTGCATTGCAAAGGACATGGGTACAGAGGGCAGTCAAGGATCGCAGCTCTCTTTTGCATTCTCTCCCAGGCAATGTTCCATCCCTTGAGTAGTGATGTGCATTTTGAACTGGTTCCATGTTGCTGCTCTGTGTTTATTTTCAAGCAAAGGAAGGTTTATGCAGAGCTGTTGGGACTTTAAAAGGATGTTTAAACTTCCATTTTCTCTGCTGACAGCCTAACTGCTCAACACTCTAACTGCTCAACCTAACCGGACCTAAATTTCTTCACAATATTCTATCTTTAAGAAGTCTGGCATCCTTGGGCTTTTATTTCCTTATGTTTTCACTAATATTTTGCAAATGTTCTGGGTAGAGTTAGATCGTGGAAAACAAAACAGTCTCAGTCATTTAAAGAATGTTTATTGTAATCGTGACCAAGACAGTTTTTTTGTTAACATTCCATGCAAACTTTATACAACTGATGGTCTTTTAGGGCAGAGAGAGAGAGAGAGAGAGAGAGATTGATTAGTACAACCCGGAAAGCAGCTTGGGCAGTACATTTACCCTGAACTCTGTTGGCTGTGTCAGGTCCAGGTTAGTCGTGAGTCTGGTCTGGGTCCTCAGGCCTGACCTTAACCAGTGTTCAACCAGACCAAAGGTGAAGAAGTGCCTGACGGCTACCAACATAGCTGGCTGGGTCAGCGTTCAGCCTTATTATCAGTGGTCGGCATGGCAAGGCAGCAACACTCCTTGGCAGAAGGAGCTGCAAATTTTCAGTCTCAGGTGCTGACAATTATAGTCCTCAGGTTGCTAGGGACTCGATGTGGTTGTCAAGGTGCTCCTGGTCAGCAGACCTTGGGTGTTGCACCATGTGCCTGGTGCCTGTGTGTTGCCTCTGGTGTGCTGTGCCAAGCCTGTGTGCGCTGTGACATTTACACTTGGGCACTGCACATCATGCTGGAGTATGGTGAGCCACACCCAGGTGTTCTTTGGGAGTTAAGCCCCTCTTTGGCTTTAATGGAGCCCTTTTTAAAAAATATGTGTTCCATACAGCTAAGAAGTTTAAGAAGTTGGGAAAGCTTGAGTCAGGCATTGCCAGGACGACTGATTTTTTTGTTTCTTAGATGGAATCTCACCACATTTCTTAGGCTGGTTTTGAAGTCCTAGGCTCAAACGATCCTCCTGCCTTAGTCTCCCAAGTAGCTGGGACTATGGGTGTGAGCACCTGCACCTGAATCCCAAGCTTGATATTAATATTGCTTTTCATATTCCAGGTCAAAAAGTTATATGTGATATTTAGTCACTCTCAAAATATCTTTGACTACTCCTTATTGGAACTTTATTTCCTAACAAGTTACCTTACATGCAAAACCAGGATTTCTTGGGTCCAATTTCTTACGAGATAATTCGTCTTTGTCCAGTGCTCTTCGCTACCCACCCGGAGACCTGGTATTGTTTCTGAGCTGGCACTGTTTGAATTGGTTCCTGTTTACCCTCCTGATCCTCCATCCATCAGGCTGTCAGTATAGGCGTCCATATTTACATAACTAATGGCAATCCTTCTTGGTGTCACTTCACTTTGTGCTATGACTAGAGATCTCATTTACACCCTGGTGACCTTCCAAAGCCCACTTTGGTTAATTTGATCTGTAGGTCCTTCAAGTTCAAACTGCAACATTCCTGCATGTTCAGAGAAATGTTCTCAAGACGTTTATCCATCCCATTTTCTGCTCTCTGACTTTTCTTTTTTTTTTTTTTTGCTTTTATTCATTACCTCAGCTCTTCATTTACTATCTTATTGATTTAACAATGTTTGCTCTGATATTTTAGCATCCTCGTGGCCTTGCTCCTTTTTACTATGGAAGCTATGAAAACCCATGCTGTTTGTATTAGATGACTCTGCTGTTTTCTCCAAGAGGGTGCTGGTGCTCACACTGTGCCAGTAAATTGTCTGTTCTGATGAACTGATTGATCATTCAAAGTAAAGTTCCATTCCTTTTGGTGAAATAGATTTTGCTTCTTTTTAAATTAATTAATTGAATTAATGAATTATTTGCCTGGATTGTTTGAATATTCTGTTTATGTCTTTGGATTGAAAAAGTCACTGAATTATTATTTTATCAATAATAATGAGAAAAGCTAGGTTATAGTTGTGAAGAATGAACTGGGTTTTCTTTAACACTTTAAAGTTTATTACTTTCTCTGATTAGTATTTTTTTTTCTTTTTGTGGCACTGAGGATTGAACCCAGGGGCATTCTACCTCTGAGATACAACTGCAGCCCTATTTTATTTATATATATATATTTTTATTTATATATATATGTATTTATATGTATTTTTATATATAAATACAATTTATATATATATATATTTATATATATATATATAATCTTATATATATATATATAATTTGCAGTGCTGGGGATTGAACCCAGGGGCATTCTACCTATGAGCTATACCCCCAGCCCTAATTTTTATTCTTTATTTTGAAAGAGGATCTCACTAAATTACAGAGGGCCTCACTAAGTAGCTGAGGCTGGCTGCGAACCCGGATCCTCCGGTCTCCGCCTCCCAAAGTACTGGGATTACAAGCGTGCGCCACCATGTCTGGCTATTTTTATTTTTCATTTTGAAACAGGGTCTTGCTAAGTTACTGAGGTTGGCCTTAAACCTGTGATCCTCCTGTCTCTGCCAGACATGCACCACCACATCCAGTTTCTGCTGAGCATTTTTATGCAAGGAAAAATGATTTTTCCTCATGTTCTTATCTGGGATATCTATAGCAAAAGAGAGATTTACAAGAGAAAAAAGCTTATTACCATACATACCTCTTATATACATGGGATATGCTCAGGAAGAAATGATTTTCTGAAACATGGCTTACAAATCAGGCTTAAGTACCATCTTGAACTAAACACAAAAGAGAGACGTGTGTGTTACCAGAGGATGAAACCAGGTATGAGTTGACCAGGAAAAGTAGTGTGCTAGTCAGTTTTCTGTTACTGTAACAAATACCCAGGGCTCAGTTTATGAAGAAAGAAAGGGTTATTTTGACTCAGTGTTTTGGAAGTTTCAGTCATTTATTGGTTAGTCCAACTGCTTTTGTGCCTGTGGCAAGGCAGTGATCACAGCAGGAACCCATGGCAGAGGAAGTCCACTCACCTCATGGGTAGGTGCAAAAGATAGGAAGAGGAAGGGCTGGGGTCCCAGTACACCTTTCGATGGTGTACCCCCTTTGACCAGGAGACCTGGGGTGGCGTTTTCCGCTCTCCTACACATTCTTATACCCACCTGAAATGTGCTTGCTGTTTAAGCACAGGGCATTGAACAGGAATCCAGTCAGTCTCTGTTACTGTCACTTACTGACTGGATGTATCTCAGTTTATTCATCTGTGAACCATAGCAGTAACCATTAATCAAGCCTCAGGGGCTATAACATAAGCAAAGCTCCAAGAACTGTTTCTGGTAGAGAGGAAACAGTAAATGCTAGCTGGCTGTCCTATTTTACCATGTAAATGGTTTAAAATATATTGAAATGCAGGAAAAGATGTCAATTTTGATTATATCTCTCAGGGTTCTTTCTCATTCTTTGACCTGTCTTGGCTCCAGGCTTTTGAGTTTTGCTCTTCTAGCCTGCTTTGGGTTTTGCTTTTGGTGGAGGAAATATTACAGGAAGTTTTGCTCTTTGGAACATGTGAGCAGCAGCATTTTAGCAAGTGCATTGAAAGGTAGAGAGGACTTCGAGCCTGAGTTGAGGTGCTCGGCCCCGGGCACTATGGTGTCTGTCTGATGCAGCCTCTGTGCCTTCTATGTCAGAGAAAAGAGTGTATTTTCACTGTGGTTAATAAAAACTGAAAATAAATTCAAGGTCACTGGGAGATGGCTGCTCCAGCCTGCAAGCATAAAGGAAAGAAGCCTTTCCTGCTATTGTCTGAGGGTTTGATAATTGAGGTTATGAAATAAACTGATAGCAGGCAGATGAATAGCAGAAAAGATATACATATTTATTACGTGCACAGGGGCATCAAAAGAAAGTGAATGCTCCCCACTTCAGAGAGATATAGAACTTTACATACCCTACTCACAGGGAAGAGAGGAGGGGAGATGTTGGCAATTTAAGAAAAACAGTGATTTAGGGGAAGAGTTAGTCTAAGCATGGTGTCCACCTTCCAGCCTTCTCTCTTGTGATCTGAGTTAATTTTCCATGGTTGATGAGATTCCTTGGGGGTTCATGATGGGTGAGTTCCTTTAGCAGGATCCAGTCCATCTCAAGTAGATGAGGGGAGCTCAGAGAAAACGTCTGCCCACATTGCCTGCTCCCCAAGAACCCCCCAAATCCATAGTATGGAGTGATATTTCCTGAACATCCAAGCACCACCAAAATACCATATTATGGGGTGATATTTCCTGAACATCTCACAAGAAAAGACATAATTTGTTGGGGAAGATACTAGGGAAAGGAATATAGAAATAGACAAGAGATAAAAATCTCTGTTTTTCATGGAATTATTATAGCCAGAATTTGCTAGCAAACATGTCATATTAGAAGGACATGGGGTGGTGGAAATAGCACAAAACCAAGCATTTATAAGAAAACAGACTATGCAACTAGCCACTTGGTACCGTTGAACAGGTTTCTTCTCTTCTTTGTGACTTAGTGTTTTTTATCTGTAAAATTAGTGTACTGATTTATGAACTCTAAGTTGTCTGACCGATCTGACTTTCCTAGATTTGATTTGAAGGCATAGGAATGTGCCTCCACAGGAGGTATCTCTAGAAAGGCTTTAAAACAATTGTGGGGCCCATTCAGCATCACTGTTGGCAAAAATCACGATGAATGTGATTTAGCATGCTTCCCAGCACTGCAGCAAAAGATGTGGAGCCAAATTCCTGGGGCATTTGAACCACTGCCTGGCAGAAAGCTAGGCCTCCTTCCAGAACTGCTAAGTGGTACCTTTGTGACCCGACTGTGTTAATTATGAGTTGGGCACTTTGGGAGGCATATTAGCTCATTGATACCTCTGGACTGAGACCAGCTTTGCTTTGTGGAAATAAATAGGAAAGAAATGAGTTCCTTCCTTCCTAAAAAGTACAGGAATCATTCTATGCCATAGAAGAGTGGGTGATATCCAGATCAGATTGCCTCCCTGAAATGTACACATGCATATACAAGAAGAATTTTAATTACATGATTAGACAATGTGTTAGATATGACCGTCTCCATATTAGATAATAAATCCTACTCTGTAGGATATAAACCCAAGTAACTTGCTACTTACTCTGTGTGTGTCATCTAAAAATAATTTTCTTCCTTAGTGTGAGTGTGACCTAAAATTTCTCTCCAGATCCAAGGAGATAGGACTTTCTTATTAAGAGATAGAGCATGTGATAATGCTTATATAACTTATAAAACAAAATGAAACCAGAGAACCACTTAAGAAATGCCACCTGAGAAATCTGTTTCAAACAGGAGTTTACACTGCAGATATGCAGAGAAAAATTGCCTTCATACAAGTTGCTGTGTGGCTACCACTCTCTCAAGCACACGCAGAAACACACACAAGCTCAAATACATGTGAACACACACACACACACACACACACACACACTTTCATGAAATTATTTGTTTGCATACAAACTTAGTTAATTTGTATGATAGTATAACAGCCAAAACTTAGGCTTTGGAGATAGATTTAAGTTGAAATATCTGTGACCTTGATTTGATTAATTGGGCTCTTGGTAAATCTAGAATATCAAAAGTATTTACTTTACAGAGTTATTGGAGTACTATCTAAAATAACATATCCTATTAGTCAGGGATCCCCAGTGAGAAAGAGCCAATTAGATCATACAGTTATATGGATATAATCTTAATGAAGTGGTTTAAATAAAGTGATCTTACATCTTGACATTCTTTTCTTTCTTTCTTTTTTTATTGGTGCGTTGTAATCATACATCTTGATGGGTTTCAGGACGGTAGAAGTATACATGCACACATCGGTCAGTTTGCCCTCCCCCAATTCCCACCCCCATTCCCTCCCCCTTCCCTCCTCATGCGCAGCATAGTAGTTAACTTGGATATATTTATGTAGGTACGTCCTGTGCACTAAGGTGTTTCTTAAAGTACAGAAAAAATGCTGTAGTTGATTAATAAATATGATTGTGTAGACATTTATGAGAAGGCCTTGGAATGATTTGAGGGAGGTGTTCATATCATATATTTTTAAAAAGTGACTTTTGCTCTTCTTTACCAAATAACTAGTAATATAAGGGGTCACTGCATAATGGTAGAAAGAGATGCATGTAGGGAGAGAGGGAAAAAAAGAGAGAGAGCAAGAGAGTGAGCTTAATAAATTGACTCACATGATCATGGAGAGGTTTGGTAAGTCCAAAATCTTCTGGATAGGCAGGCCGACTGGAGACCTAGAGTAGTAGAATGGCGAATCAGGTGAAATTTTCAGGCAGAATTTCTTTTTGCTCAGGAAGTCAGACACTGTTCTATTAGGGTCTTCACCTAATTGGATGAGGCCTACCCCCATGGAGGATAATCTGCTTTGCTCAAAGTATACTGATTTAAATATTAATATTATTAAAAAAATAGCATCACAGAAACATTCAGAATAATGTTTGACCAAATATCTAGATTATGTGGCCCGGTCAAGTTGACCTCACCTATATGTAAAAAAAAAATACTTAAAGTGTTCTTGGAATAATTATTATTCATAAAACATTAGCCACCTTTATTTTAGTAATGAAAGAACTTCACTGGACAGTAATTTTGTTTCATATTCTCTATCTAGGACTACCAGAAGTTACCACTTAAATTAGGATTGTTGGGTTACTTGATCTCATAGATTTGAAGTCATGTAGACTCGTATATAACGATCTTACAGAGTCGGGGCAGGCTGACCAGGATAAACTGGAGTGTTAGACTCCCTTCCTGCCTTCCTGCCACTCACTATCCTCTCTTCAGGGTTTCAAGATGTAAGGTGATATTACTTATCTCTTTCAGATGCCCCATTCCTAATAGTCTTAGAGCTAGTTCTTCAAACAGGCCAAAGTTTTGTCTAGAAACAAGATTATATACATTCTAAAATATAAAATATTAAGATGATTGGATAAAATGATGATTAATCCTTGACACTCTTAGAAATAATTTTGACAATATATAGATAACAATTTTGTCCTTCCATTTTTCACTTAAGTCGGACTAACAACAGCAAAAAAAGACCATTGAAATTTTTCAATCTGGTAATTTCAACCTCTTTAGCAGTATTCAGTAACCTAACTCATCAAATCACTTACCTAAGCATCTATTTCTAAGCCAGCTGCTAAAAATAAGAAGTTAATAATGAAAGGCTTAATTCTGGGCTCTGTTATGATTATGCAGTGATTCTCCTATATTATTAGCTATTTCGTAAAGAATGAGGAACATCACTTTTTCAGGATATGTGAGATTGACACTTCCCTTGAACCATTCCAAGGCCTCCTCTTCAGGGTATAAACAACCATGTTAGCGAATCAAGTTCAGCATTTTTACTATAGATTTAGTACAGTAAGAACTAAAACCACCCCACTTAAAAGAAACATATCAAAATGTATTTGTACAAATCATCTTTGTTGATATGTAGGCTTGATATGAAAGGGAAAAGATGTGGCAGAGTTGTACATATCCTGTGGGTAATGGTTTACATATCAAGATAATACAATGGTTTACCTATCAAGTAATCTTCAGTATGAGTGAAAAGTTCCATGCATAAACTTAGTCCTTTCATGGATTAAAAAGGAAAACCAGGGTGTGGATAATGAATAGCTATGGAAAATGGTAGGGTAATCACAAAATAATTCATTTTATATATAGGAGAAGTTCTTAATTACAGCTCTCTTGGATTTTTTGGAAAGATGTGCAACGTGAGCCCCACATGATCATGTTTCACCTGCCCTCTGGTGATCTGGTTAGGCCTGATGGAAGCTTGTATCCTAGGGAGAATCAGCCCAGACAGCTGCTGATAGATGAAGGTCCAGGGGTTTGAAAGAATGGGGCTACCAATGTTATGCAGAGTTGCCAGAAATAGAGTGATCCCGGAGTGTAAGTCTGACTGTGCTTGTGGAAGGCAATGGGTGTGACCAATTTAAAGAAACCATATTCAGGTGGGAAGGATCAGACCAAATAACAGAAAGTAATTTCCTGGGAATTCAAGATCTAGGGAAGTAATGGTCAGAGTGTCTAGATGACATTACATAGAATAACTGGAAACAGTTTAGGAGTTCTAGAGTTTAACTGTTTTGGGTCCCAGTGCTATGGTCTTTGGTTGCAAGTGTCTTGGGTGGTTGGCTAGGGCTAAACGTGCAATGTTAGATGAGACGCAATGGGAGCTTACTCTTACTTTAATTTAAACTTAAAAATTTAAGAGCTATTGGTACTTAGTTACATAATGTTCATCAACGTATATTCCATAGGAACAGTAAATTCTCCATAGATTCTCTAGTTCAAAGGCGGAGAAATTAATCTATTTGATTTTTAAATAAGAGAAAAGTAGTATTTTGTCTATACTTTAAAATAGTTATAAGAAAAATTATATATTTAAGAGTAGTAATTCTGAAAATAATAGATAAACAAAAATAACTTATTTCAAAAGGCCTTAAGAGAGTAGCTTTTCAGCTATATGATTAGTAGAAGGTTATAATGCATTTATTAAATTAGAAATCAGAATTTTATGTTTTTAATGCAGGTATGTAAAATTGAAATAAATATTACAACTCATTACATTTAGTATATAGTTTCATCTATATGAAGATATGTTTTATTCATATAAAATCAATATGATTATATTTATATAAATACTATTTATTTATAAATACTTATAAAAGTCATATGTATTTCAATGTATAGTTTCATAGATATGTATTTTTCAATATGTAGTTCCCTATATATATTTCAAATAAGTATATTTTTTAATGTACTGCTTGATTTCTTTTCTTTGGGAGCATGAACTATACATATGTTGGATCTCCTTTTTCTACCTACTTGGTATTTTTCTCAAATTATTTCATTTTTAGTTAATTTTATATTTTTATTCTTTTTCTGTTCAGCTCTGTTCCTATTAAAGCATTGTGGTGTGTGTGCGTGTGTGTGTGTGTGTGTGTGTGTGTGTGTATGTGTGTGTGTATGTGTGTGTGTGCTCATTTAATCTTGTGTTCCTTCTGGTTTAGCCTCCATTGATGAACTGAGTTTTCTTTTTCATTATTTTTCCTGAGTTCTACAACCCATTTTTGAGTTTTTCTGTTTATCATTTATGCTATTCTTTCATATTTTGCATTGCTTTTCTTTATATGTTTTGGCTCATTTGGAAATACTGGTTTGAAATTTTCTTTCTGTTTTAACTTGATTGTAGGAATTTAATTCTAATATTTATTCTTTTTCTTATAGTGTCTTTTTATGGTATTTTACTGCAATGTTTTTCTGTTGAGTTTTTAAAAATAAAATTTACTTTCCTGACTTTTGGGGGGAGTGGGGATACGCCATCATATCTGTTTTTAACATCCTGGGTCTATTCTCTTCTGTTATTTTTTAGTCTTAAAACCTGTTATTATACTTCCAGAGAGTTTTTTTTTTTTACATTTTCTTACCTCCATTTTTATCTGGGAATTATCTTTTTCTTCTTCTATTGCTGCTGTTCTTTCCAATTTCACATCAATTTCCAGCCGTCCCTTCTGGGTTGGTGTTTGTCCTGGAGGATCTGGCAGGTTGGTTACGTCAGTACATGGCCCAAGTTGTGTCTGCCTTTCAACCCTTACCACTGACGCGTTCCAATCACCCAGCAACGTAGAAAAACACTACTTAGTCCAGAAGCTTAGCACATTATTAAGAATCTGTTGAAAACTTTGAGGATTTTCTGTTCTCTGATTCATCAGACACTCATTTGCTTTCCTGTTTCCTCCCACATAAATACCGATACCATGGGGATATTGTAATTTGTGAGTTTTTGCCTTGTCATATAATTGAGTCATGAGCTTCTTTGTCCGTGTGTGTGTGTGTGTGTGTGTGTGTGTGTGTGTGCATGTGTGTGTGTTTAATACTGGGGATCAAACCCAGGGACATACACTCCCAGCCCTATCTTAGTTTAGTTTAGCTTCGTTTTGAAACAGGGTCTCATTAAGTTACTTCATGCTGACCCCCAACCTATGATCTTCCTGTCTCAGCCTCCCAAGTACTGGGATTACAGGCCTGTGCCACCACTATGCCTGGCTTATCCTTTGGTTTTGATATACATTTTTCTATAGAATTGTAATTGTATTTCCTAGTTGTTTAGATTTTATGATGGGATTCAAGGAGATTGAAGAGCTATACTAATGCTGCTATTTTTCTTTATCATTATCTCATACAAATAGTGTTCCACAGAATACATTTGGAAATATTAATGTAAGCTAGTTACTTCAAATTTATTTTTCAAAGTGGCATCTTTCATAGCTCTGTATTTTCTTGGTAAAGACTTCCAGAACTATCCTAATTGCTCTCTAGGAGGTAGAAGGTCATTGCAGAGTAGAACTGAGAAAATAGATCTGTATTTGGACCTGGTTTCTACTCAGAAAATGTGTGAACTTTGCTCACTTTTTGAGCTTTAACTCATAATAATAAAATGAGGTGTGATTTGTCTCAAGTTTCTGGGGCAAGACAGAGAAGATACTAAATTTTAGCATATTTTAGATTGTCTTCTCCATGTTTTACATTTCCCTTTGAATATTAGTGTAATTTTTTCCATATGTGAGTTAAATTGGATGCTCTGTGATACAGATAATGTACCAATCTTTCTCTTCATTATATTCTCAGGAACTTGTATAGATGGAACAGAATTTAGAATGTATTGAGCAAATTAACAGAACTTGTAATTATTTTTGTGTTCTTTCTTAATACCAAAAATAAAAACTAATATTTAACGAGCATATAATTGTTGGTTCTGTGCACTTCCTGTTTTTTATTTTTTATTTCAAAGCTATACCACAAGCCTACAAGGTAGGTACTATTGTCTTCACTAAGTAGATAAGAAAATTGAGTCACAGAGAAATTGAGATGCTAAGTTAATAAATCGCCCAAGTGAATAGACAGGGTAAATGGTAAGCACTTTGGAGGTAAAGTGTGTGTCTCATTACATTTTGTATACACAATGCCTAACTTAAAATATGCTGGGATGCTTCTGTGCATAAATGAATGAATGTATAAGTAAATGAAATATGATTCTATTACAATATAATATGTTGACTGGGTCTTAATGATTCTTAATAAATGTACTAGATGATGATTTTATTATGATATTGGTATGTATAGCTAGGATTTTTACTGGAACATTATAATGTGATGTATATTTGAAATAACTTTGGGTAAATTGAGCAGATGCTAAACCACTTTTAAAATTGCAAGGTTGAAAATTGCATAATCTTCATTATGAATTGCCAAGTCCTACCTCATTAAAACTACTAAAGTATAGTAATGATAATGAGAGTCATACTCTGTGTTTCGTTGCTGCTTTGTACTCTGCATTGTTCAAAAGAGCAGAAAGCTTACAATAAGATGAATGACATAGCATAGTGGTAATCTTATATAGGAAACAACGTACAATTAGCTAAAAATTATATGGCATGGTGCTAAATGGGGCATAGCTGAATATACTATGCAAGTATTTAACATAAGAGGAGAATTTATTATGTGGAAATGGTGTGCATTAAAAACTAATATTTCTACTTAAAGTTCCCTCTTTTTCTACCCCTTAGCTAACTAGTAATCTGCCAAGTAGAGGTATTAGAGAGGAACAAAAGAGAGGTGGAGTAGATTTGTGCAGAAGATTTAAACAGACAAAAGTGCATTTATATTTTTAAAAAAAATTTCTTTGTGGATTATTTTTTTGGTGCTTATCAAACAAAACAAGCAACAGACTGACATTGTGGGGGTTGTGAAGACAGTTGTATTTTAATGTTAGAAAGGAAATAAAAAATACACAGTGCATAATCAACCTGTCAAATACATGACTTGTTACTCAAGAGTTGTACCGTAGGTTGTGTCTGTGTTTTTTCTATAGTGCTACTTGTCTATTTTCTATTAACCAAATCTGTGATCTTTATCCCTGAACTGATTAAATAGAAGTCAAATCTTTAAAATTGCAGGATTTAAGTATAATAAATTGAAATAGAATTTCAGTCATTTGCATACATGAATTTTTAAAATAGTCCATTCTAATTTCTCCATGGTATAATGAATATCTGTTCCCTTTTTAGCATTCATTTCTCCCCACTTATTTAGCCAAGAGGACCCTGGTTTTCCTTGTGGATGTCCCCCTTTCATCATTGGCCAATTGATTTATGTAGAATTAATTTCACTGGTGTTTCAGAAGTAGGTTCTGATTAGCCTACACCATTTGATGTACTTCATCCTTTAGCATAGCCTTGGGATTATATACTTGAAAATTGTCAGAATCAAAATGGAGTCACTTATGCCAAATGCCAACCAAATAGAGCCAGAAGGCCATGAAGGGAGATCCTCGTGCATATTTGCCCAATAGCAAGAACTATAACAAAAGATCCTGCCCAAAGCCATAATGTTGCACAAAGAAATGTAATCTTGCACCACGATTATCTGGGAGTATCCTGCCCATCCACTGCCTATTCAATTAACTGGACTAAATGACCCCACTTCTGTTATTGATCCTAGTAGCCAAGGATAATTGTTTGAAAACATCTTATATAACCTTCCTCATTTTACCTTTAAAGCTCTCTGCTTTCCTCTGCTTCCCTGGGTATGCCCTCCTGCCTCTCAGAGCACACTGTACACTGAATTGCCATCCATCATTCACTCCAGAATAAACTCAGTTCTTAGCTTTCTCTTATTCTTTTAGTCTGACAACACAAACTACATGTAATGACTTGTGAGATGTTTGTTTAGACTTCTGAGAAAAAAGAAGGTTTCTTTCTTCTTCTAGATACTGTATTTAGAGCAGCTAGATTTTACTAGTCAATAAATTCTCTTTATTTTTCAAGTCATTTTCAGTGGAGACTTTTACTGGTAGCATAGGTTCCTTTATATTAGCCCTGTGCAATCTGAAAAAAGAAATAATATACAAAGAATAGGAAACTAGTTAATTAGAAGAGCCAACCTAAATGCAGATCACGAAATAGGTAAATACCAGACTGCTTTTTTAATTCTTATTGGTTAACTCACAAGTAAATAATTGAAGTAGATTACATGTAGCATGTATATAGATACCTTCACATTCTAGAATGAAATAATAGTGGTCTATTCTGGGATTAGATGAAGTGCTGTGTTACTTAAGTTTTCAGGATTCTCTTCTCTTTTTTGAGTATAGACATACTTTGTGTGTGAGTGGTCACTTATTTGAAATGGCTTGTATGAGTTCCCACTCAATAAGTCTCTAAAACAGATGGATACAAATGATAGAATTTTTGGCTAATAATCATTTATTAGTTCAGAAAATTTTGGCTGGAAGTGAAAACCAAACTCAAAATAGATTTATTATCTTATATAACAAATTAGGTTGTTCCAGATTTGATTTATTCACTGGCTCAATTATATGATCAGAGACCCAGATCCTTTCCTTTTATTTTTCTCCCTGACAACTGCAGAATATTGGTTTTTCTTAGGCTAACTTCTCCTATGCCCCCAAGAAGTCTTGTTGCAATTCCAAGAATCTTGTGAAGATCATTTCTTCCAGAGGTTGAGATGGAAATATCTCTTTATATATCTTTGTTTGTGTTTTGTTTGTTTGTTTGTACTGAGTTTTGAACCCAGGGACATTCTACCTCTGAGCTATAACCCCAGCCCTATTAATTTTTTGTTTTGAAACAGGGTCTCACTAAGCTGCTGAAGGCCTCAATAAATTTCTGAGGCCAGCCGTGAACTTTTGATCCTCCTGTCTCAGCCTCCCAAGTGCTGGGATTATAAGCATGCACCGCCATACTTGGTTTATGTGTATCTCTTTTAAAAAGTCAAGAAAATCATACTTTCTTAGTAGAATCACATTGTGCAGAATGGCATCACATAACTATTTCCAAACAAATCACTGATATCCCTGGCAAGGGAAAGGAGATTATCTTGCTTGGCATAGATACTCACCACCTACCCCTCCCTGCCCTGGCCAAAAAGGAGCTTTTCCTCTGATCAGTGGTTGAATGGAAAGGGATTGCCCTAATAAAACTGGAGTTCTGCCTACAAGGAAGAAGAGGGGATAAAGATAACGGACTTGACTATTTTTATCACAGGGTCTTAGCCTGATTGGTAAGGATCATATAAATTTAATTTCTGATTCTGTGGCAATAGCCCAAGTCTAATTTCTGTTGCTAAACTCCTATCACTTGCTACTGGACCTAAAAAGAAGAAAGCTTCTTATGGTGCTTTTGTTATGCATTTGTACTGTGCTTGGGGAGAGCAAGATCTCAGGCAACCTCAAGAGAGTGTACTGTGTTGCTTTAATCCAACCATACACTCACTTGCCTTATTTTGGGTGGATTGACAGCAGTAGAGGTAAGAAGGGAGCCAAAGATCAATCATCATAAATTGATTGATTCCCAAATTCTATTTTGCAAATGGCCAATTAACTGATTTAACCACTTCACCCATATCCCTTTCCCTCCCCTGATAAATGGGGCAGTCATAAGAGCATGTAGATTTAATTAACTTATTTCTGAATCACTGTGCCTCCTCTGATAGGCAGGATGCACAAATGAGATATTACATAGAAGGTTGTCAGAATTGCTTAAGAAAGACTGCACTAGCACTTTCAAAATACCAGACAAGAATCTATCTAAATAAAATATGATTCAACTCTACTATACATATTGATATTTCTTGCCCTTGGTAGGAAAAAATGGAAATGTTCCCCAAGGTAATTTTAAGACGATGAGATTACAGACCCTATTAAATATATACCTGTCCTTTGCATTCTTATGGGTTTCATATATTATAGTAGGGATATTTCTCAAACAAATGTAGTTAAGATCTGAATTTTATCAATATGTATGCACTCAAAACAAGACTGGCCTGGCATTCTGGCTGTAGATGTTGCTGATGTTCTTGGAGTAATTGCATCTACTTGTTTATACAAGGATTAAATTTGATTAGAAAGTGACTGATGTTATTCTTCAAACTTGCTTGTTATATCTCAGATTCTTCCAGAGGAGTAGTGTATCATGGCAGTAAACTGGCCTTAAATAATTCGCCCATTAAGGCTTGTTGAGTGAAGAGGGTCAAGGGATGTCCTTTCACCTGGACCATCTCCTGTCCATAGAGATTTCCTGCTGCTTATAGAAATTGGCCAATGTGTGTGGGTGGATGGGTGATCTGCACTGGAAAGGCTTTCTTACTTTATTTTGTCTCCCAGCCTCCTCTTTGTGACCCTAGATGCTCATATTTACCCCTTTTAGAATTGCGTGACCTAGTGTAGTTCTTCACAAACTTTAATGTATATCTGAAGCCCTTGAAGATTTTGTTAAAACAATTCTAATTCCGTGGGTCTGCGTGTGTTCCCAGAGTCTGCCTTTCTGACAAGCTCTAGGTCCCACAGATGATGCTAGTCCACATACATACTTTGAGTAGCAAGGATCTGCCTTTCTCTTAGATCTCTTTTGTCATTTAGTATTAGTATTTCCATATCCCACTCCCCCAGAGCCTTGGTAAATGACTAATTGTTATGGAGGAATTAGAGGTAGCGCTATGTTCAGCTCTTGGAATCCTTGAGATTTCCTGTATTTTTATTTGTCTGTGATGTATGATGTAGACAGGAGGCTTTTATTTTTGCCCAGTAAAGAGCTGTTCTTTGAGATTTGTTCATGCTCTATTATTCATTTCTGTCTTCAAAGAAGAATAATATGAACAACAAAAAAAGAAGGATAAACGGAAGGGGTAGACTTACTGGGTTGTAGTAGCTCGCAATTCTGTCTCCATATCATAATGTGCTAGAGAACTCAGATGCTAGATGAAATAAAGGATGCCCAGTTTTATTTGAATTTCAATTAAACAATGATTATTTCAGTCTTAGCATGTTCCATTTAATATTTGGGACATATCATTTAATTTGTTTTGTTGGTAACAGTTGATCATATTAATTAGCTTAAAATTGTTTCATCTTACTCAAAATCTAAATTATCTTTAGCCAAGGCTAGAATCTGGGATGCTTTAACCATGGAAGCTTCTTGGGGAGTTCTCAGAACAGGGGGCACAAAGAATGGCTCTTCTGTTTACAACATGCCCAACAGGAATAGGGGGCCATTGTGACCAGAGGCACAACCCTCATGGTTTCCCTATGAACAGCTGTCCCACATGTGTCCCCTCTGGGGCGATCATTAGGGTAGAAGAAGGGGTTGGGGGAGGGAGGAGGGGAGATGGGATATACTAGAGAGTGAAATTGATCAAACTGTGTTTTTATGTACATGCAAATGTGATACAATGAAACCCATCATTCTGTACAATTGAGATGCGCCAATAATAAAAATAAAAGCAAAATTGGGAACAAAAATAATTGAAAAAATGGCAACTTCTTTCCAGGCATGGTGGCACACTTCTGTAATCCTAGTACTTGGGAAGCTGAGTCAGGAGTATCGCAGAGTTGTGGCCAGCCTCAACAACTTAGCGAGGCCCTTTGCAATTTAGTGAGACTGTGTTTCAAAAATTAAAAAATAAAATAGGGCTGGGGGTGTAGTTCAGAGGCAGAATGCCCCTGGGTTAAATCTTCAGTATCACAAAAATAAATAAAATAAAGTAAAAGAAAATAACAAAACATGGCAGCTTCTATACCCATTCACTGTCAGGTGAATTCTGCTCTTTCAAAAAGCATGTTTCTGATTTCTCAAGACAAGCAAATAGGCTTAGCAATATTTCCCTCTTCTAGCTCTTCTCTAGTTCCTTGCAATCTGATTAATTTGTCAATGAAAAGATTATCACTTAATGCAGTAAAAATACATCAGATTCTCCAAAAATTTGCTATATGCAAATAACATAATCCTGTCTATGGTCTAAATTTCCACAACAGGAAAATGGACACATTTGAGGGGAACTCATAATCTCCTAAAATACTCTTGAAAATCATCTGCTTCTCCCTGAATTCTTTCCATCCTCAGTACATCTATGGATATTAAGAATATGTGTGGGATTTTGATGTTGGGAGGAAAAACTTTTCTTCTAATTTAGGTCCAAATGTTGGGGGCCCATGAATTTACTGATGAGAGATTCACAATGGGAAATATTTATTAACTATGTATGAGTACTCTGTAGAAGATGCTGCTCAACTTATGATGAGGTTATATCCCAGTAACCCATCATAAGTTGAAAAAACTTCACAATGAAAATACACTTAATATACCTAACCTACAAAACATCCTAGCTTAGCCAAACCTACCTTCAGTGTGCTTAGAACACGTTTATTACCCTGTAGTTGGGCAAAATCATCTACCACAAAGCCTTTTTAATAAGGAAGAGTTGATACTGTTGATACCTCTTGTTATTTATTGGATACTTTACAGAAAGTGAAAGACAGGGTGGTAGTATGAGTAGTGCATGATTTCTACAGAACGTGTTGCTCTCGCACCATCCTTAAGTCATAAAATTATAAGTGGAATGATCTGTGATATGTAAATAGCAAAATAGCCGGAAGTCAGAAGTTATATACCAGTCTAACAAAAGAGGCTGGGGTGGGACGTCAGTGGGAAAGTACATGAAGTTCTACTAGGTCTTTTCATCATGAGGCTAATAGGTAGGCAGTCTCCTTCCTAATTGTGAGTGCCCTGCCCCTACAAGAGTGTTTATGGCAACTGAATTCCTACCTACCCAGGCTAAAGGTTAATTTTTTCCCAAACAGGGAACTCTCTAGGAAGGCTAAGGGTAGGTCTATTTTAGGGAGGCTCTGTCTTAATCAGATAAGGGAAGAAGTTAAGATTTCTTGTTTCTAATGTCTTTAGTCATTTTCAGTTATGAGGAACTTATGAAGGTGTACTCTTTCAGGATGACTATAAAAATATTTCAAGTAACAGATCTTACTAAATTAAACCAAAAGTTCTGAAAGTTTCACATTAGGTAGCTTCACATGTGGAACACAGTTTTAAAGAAGGAACAAGGGACAGAGAAAAGGATGGCTGAAAATATATCTTCCTTCATTCCAGGTAGATTCATGAGGTTTTAAGGGAGTACAGCAGGTGTGAGAATCTAGATAATCAACACATGTTGAGTGAAAACCCAGATGGTACTAAATAGATACTTGCAGCTGTATGCTATTTCATCTCTGTCTCCAACCAGCCCCGGCTTTCAGCAGTTAGACTTTATGAAATTAAATAGATCTAACACATAGAGTTATTTTATCTATAATTCAAGCTTATATGAAGATTCCTTCTAATTACAAGGATCCTAGGGTATGAAGGAAGGTCGGAGGCAAGAAAGAGTAGGAAGAGACATGTGGTTATGGAATTTAATTTGAAAGAAATATTTCTTCTATTAAAATGTGGTGTATCCATTCTTCATTGCCTTGCACTAAACTCCTAGGAGGAGCTTTGGCAACAATTGCAAAACAATACATATTGTTAGTTCTACAGCTGTGTTATCATAAAAAAGATTCTTTGTTTGTAACAGCAACTAATATTTTCACATAAATGCTCTCTCCTCCCTAGTGGCAAAACCCATCATGTTTTAGCATGCAGTTTTCCCTTTATATCTGTTAGGGTTGTTTTTTTTTTTCCAGAACCCCCTGCAGATACCAAAACCTATATGGATGCTCAAATCCCTTGATAAAATGATGTAGTATTTGTATATAACCTACATGCACGCTCCCAAGTACTTTAAATTATCTCTACATATAATATCTACACTGTAAATGCTATGTGAATAGTCGTTACACTATATCATTTAGGGAATAGTGATATGGAAAAAAGTCTATACATATTCATTCAGTACAGGCACAACTTTTTTCCTTCCAAATACATTTGATTCATGGTTGGTTGAATTTATGGATGTGAAATCTGCTGTTCAAACCATGTTCAGATAAGGCAAACACCAGGCTGTAACCAATCATCTGTCTCGGTATCACACTCCTGTTTCTTGCTATAAATGCTCTCTGACCACTTGGCAGACCAAAGTTCTTTGAACTTGTTCTGGTTTGGTCATCCAACTCTTGAATCCTGAAAAAAACAAATAAGATTTTTTAAACCAAATTTAACAGGTCCTTTAACAGGTTCACTGGGTGGGACTCCTGTAACAAATGAGAGACTAATGAAATAAAAACATACACATTTTATTTAATACAGGTCTTACATGACACAAGCGCCTTCATAAGGAAAGGAATACCTGACGAAGTAGTTGACCCTGAGTGTTTTTCACCTAGATTTGATGAAGAATAGAGAATCATACAGAAAGAGAATAAAGGGGGTATGAGCTGAGTAAACTAAACTGGGGAAAATAGCAGCATCTATATGCTCAGATCCCTTTCTCTATCCTGTTCATTTTTAGAGGCAACGATTCTCCTTTCTTGTGGTATAGGGGGGTCACCTCTTTCCCATGGGGCTTTTATGACCTCTTTTAGGGGAGAAGGTTCCGGGAGGGAATCAGTCTCCTGGATCTGCTGTTTTACCAACTCCCTTCAGCTTACAATATCCAACCTGCCAAGTTGCTATATTCTGAGGTGACATGTTCTAATCCCATCAGTGGAATTAGAGAAATGACTATAACCTTATCTACCTCAGCAGAAGGGAGGGAGAAAGGAAACACTACTTTCCTGTTTACCTGATTGCATTATACAGGCTGTTTTGGTCTCCATTTCATAAACGTCAAATACCAATGTGACACATGGACTAGTTGAGAAATATTTTGTTAAAATTTATGAAAAGGTTAAAATTTGAATTGTAAATTACTGAAAACTATCAAATTACTGACTGTATTTCGGAACATGTATTAAGATGTTTTCTCTTGAGAAGGTAGAATGATAAGCTCTTGCCTTAAGAACCATTTATATACATCATTTATTATCCGCTTTGGGTTTGATCTTTAATGAATAATATAATCCTGCATGTTGTAATTTTTACCTGAGGAACTGATTCACTCTCAATCACTACATCATACCCTGAATTTTATCAGGTATTCTCATAGTATTTTACTGGAGCACAATTTTTCTGCTTTGTAAAATTCTACTTTCTTGGTTACTAGTTGACAAAAATTATTTGCTTGGTCAAACTTTAGTCAGGCTCCTGTACCTTCTCCTAGGCTTATCGCCATACCCCTCTATAAAATCTAGTCTTAGCAAAGAATCCTGCCAAGTAAATGTAAAAATAATTCTCCCAATGTCTGATTAACCTCCATATTTAATGTTTCTTCAGTCTCCACCATCCCCCAGGTAATGTCTGATAACCCTGAACTCCCTTCAGCAAGAATCCAAGTAGATTGGTTCAGCCAGAATCCCATATTCTCCTGATGTTACTTCTGAACATTTTTTTTGCAATTTTCCATTTCCTGGTCCCCACCCTGCTTCTAGCTATAAATTCCCATTTACCCGTTCTGTATATTTGAAGTTGAGCCCAGTGTCTCTCCCACAGCACAGTCCCATTGTGGTGGTCCTTATATCTATTACAATGGTCTTGAATAAAGTCTGCTATCCCATGCTTTAACAGGTGCCAAAACCTATTTTTTATTTAACACGATGGACTGCATAATCTAGGAAGATTGGGGACTTGTCGATCATCCTTATCATTGCTATGATTTGAATGTGTTCCCCCAAATTTATATGTAGAAAACTTAATCCCTTGATTCATTTGTTAGAGGCATTTGAGCACAGGGGGGAGGGTGTCTTTGGGTAGTAAATAGGATTAAAAGAGGTAATAAGGATTGGGCTCCAGTAGATGACTTTATAAAAAGAGGAAGAGAAACTGGAGTTTGCATGCTTACTCTGTCTCGCCTCATGATGCCCTGTGCCATGATTATAATGCAGTAAGAAGACCCTTCCCAGATGCTGAACAGAGGCCAGTACCATGCTCTTGGACTTCCTAGCCTGACCTCTACAGCCATAAGCCAAATATCTTCTACCCTTTATAAATTACCCAGTCTCAGGCATTTTGTTTTAGCAACATAAAGTGGGCACAGAAAGAAAATTGATACTGAGAGGTAATGTTGCTATACAGATCCCTGGAAAGGTAGAAGTGATTTTGACTGGGGTAATGAGTAGAGGCTGGAATGGTTTTGAGGTGAATGCTGGACAAGGCCTGTATTGCTGTCAACAGAATGATAAAGGTGATTCTAGAGGAGGCTCAGAAAAAGACAAGATTAGTGAGAGTCTGGAACTTCTCGGAGATCACCTGAGTGGTCATAATCAGAATATT
Source organism: Glis glis (assembly GCA_004027185.1). NCBI lineage: Eukaryota > Metazoa > Chordata > Mammalia > Rodentia > Gliridae > Glis > Glis glis. Next base: position 39,921 of record PVJS01006720.1, read on the forward strand.
CATAGAAATGGGACAATAAAGGCCAGCCTGATAATATCTCCAATGAGAGAAATGTGGACTAAGATACTGGGAAATGGAGTAAAAACCATCATGTTATGAATTTGCAAAGAACTTGGATGCCTGCCATGCATATCCTCTGACTTTATGAAATGCAGACTTTAAGAGCAATGGACTAGGCTATCTGACAGGAGACCTTCTAGGCAGTAAAGCATTCAGGCTGTGGTATGGCTCCTTTTAGCTGTTTACAGTGAGACAACAGAGCAAAGAAAAGACTTAAAGACAAAATTTATAACTAAAAGGAAACAGAATGGAAATAATTTGGAAAATTTCTCAGCCTGGCTGTGTGGTACAGAATGAAACAGCATTTCAGCAGAAGAAACAAAGGGTATGGGTGAGCGATGTTTTGCTCAGGAGATTGGAATGGAGAGAATGGATAGATGTAAGTGATCATCAATACAGTGGGATTAAGACCCCGAAGGGTTTTCAGAGATCTTTGAGGCTGCCCCTCCCATCATAGGCACAGAGTTCTGGGAGGGGAGAAGGCTGTGGGGGATGGGCCCTGGGTACCCATCATGAGCTCGCGGCCCAGGACTGCCTTGAGTTTCTGCCTCCTGCATTCTGGCACAGCATTCCTCCAACATGGGACTACAGGTGCAGTTTGACTGGCTGCTCAGAAGAGCACAAGGTATAAACATTGACAGCACCTACGTGATGTTAATTCTCCAGGCCTGCATAATGCAAGAGCTAGGGAAGCATGGCTTTCTTACCTAGATCTCAAAGGATGTCATGGATTGCTTGGGGGCCAGGCAAAAACTTGTTGCTGGGGAGGAGCTATCGCAGAGAGTCCCAATAGAGTAATGCCTAGAGGACCACTGGAGTGAGACTGCTACTGAGATCTCAGCACTATGGAGTTACCCTGCTGAAACACTAGCCTGGGAGAACTAGTCATGAGACTCCATCCTGAGAGGTGAAGTCAGGGCAGAGATTTAGCAAAGCCATGGGGTCAGGGCTTCTTGGGGCCTTGGGGGTCCAACCCCTACACCAATGTGTGCAGATTATAAAGCATGAATCAAAGGGATTATTTTGGAGATTTAAGACATACTATTGTTTTCCCTATTGGGTTTGGGGCTTACTTGGAACCTGTTACTCCTTTCTTCTTGCCTATTTTTCCCTTTTGGAATGGGAGTGACTCTCATGCTTGTTTATTTTGGAAGTACACAACTTGTTTTGACTTCATGGGCTCATGGCTGATGGGAATTCATCTTAGGGTAAATCTTGACTTGCATCTCAGGTAAGATTCTGGACTTTCAACTTTTGAGCTAGTGTTGGGATAAGTTAAGGCTTTGGGGCTATTTGGGATGGAATAAATGTATTTTGCATGTGAGAAGAACATGAATTTGGAGGGGTCGGAGCAGAATGCTATGGTTTAAATGTGCCCACAGCAGTTCATGTGTTGGGGTGGGGTCTTTGGGAGGTACTTAGGATTAAATGAAGTCACAAGGGCGAAACCCCCAGGATGACAAGAGGAACAAGGTCACCGCCAGATGCCAGGCAGATTCTGGTGTCGTGGTCTTAGACTACTCAGCCTTCAGAACTCTAAAGCAAGTAAGCCTCTATTCCTTACAACTAGCCAGTCTTAACTATTCTGTTATACCAACAGAATTGTACTAAAGTAGAATGTGGGGCTAAAATTGGGTGTGTAGCATATAAAGGATGCTTGACATGTATTTGTTGAATAAATGAATCATTATGTGGATGAAGAGTTATATAAGCTAAGAGAAAAAATTAGTAATGGTATTTATGAGGGATCATTTTACTTTCCTTTTTTAGTACTATTAATTCATTTAAATGTGTTCTGTCTTGATTAACTTTTATGTAGCTATGAATAAATACAACTTCTCATTTCAAATGATTTTGCCTTACATAACAAGAAATCAGGATTACAGGCTGACAAAAGAGTTTATTATTTCTTAAACTACCCATGGTTATGGTCTAGAGAACAAGAGTGAACAGAACACTGATTAATGGAATTGTTAATTGTTCTTTCCTACTGAGGCCATTAGTCATAACAAAGGTAAGTACATCATCTCCCATTGCTTTAGTAAGCAATTGCTGCTGGGGCTTATTTTCTTCATTTTGTACTGAGACAAATTAGACTTTTGGGTTTAGCTGTTACAGGGACTGACATAGCTGTGAGATGAGCTTGCTTTGTCAGATTTTCTTCTCACACTTTAAGTCTCTGTGTTTTAATTCTGAAAGGCATGTTTTATGCAGTATAGCCCAAAGCTGTGATCAGGGAGTTTTTAAAACTACAGAGGCTCATTTCTAGAGATTTCAAATTAATTGGATTAGGGTAGGACTGAGATTCAGGACTGTCGCATACTCTCCGTGTGATTCGAATGGTGTAGCCAAAGTTGAGAATCCTAGCTGGTTAAGAAGCGGGTTCTGGGAAATCCACTGTGTCAGTCCGCCTTCTGTCACTGTGACAAAATATGTGCACACAACAACTTAAAGGAGGAAAGATTTATTTTGGCTCATGATTCTGGAAGTTTCAGTGTCTAGGTGCTTGGTCCATCACTGTGGGCTTGTGGTGAGATAGAACATCATGGTGGGGGTGTGTGCTGCAGGAAAGGTGCTCACCTCATGGCATCTAGGGAGGGGAGAGAGAGAGAGAGAGAGAGAGAGAGAGAGTGCGCCCAGGGACAAATATCCCCTTCCAGGGCCTCTTCTCAGTGACCTATTGTGATGATGTGTAGTTAGAGCTTGTTAGCCAGAATAACTTATTAGCTAGAGTGACTCCATATTGTTACCCAGCATGACCCCAAACCTGGCCCTAAAACAGGGAAGTTGGCCTTAGAAAAATCAAACCAGGATGTTGGCAGGGCAATGGGTAACAACAATGTGTTACTGTTATTGTATCATTGTTCTTGCTCTGTATGTTCATTATGCTTGGCTTGCTCAAATGCTAAAAAGAACGGATGGGGGCTTCCTATCCCTGCTATGGAAACCTGCTATGGAAACCTGCTGTGAGAACCTGTACTTCTCACCCCCTTATAGCTTGTGGCTTTGTAGTTTCTCTCTATAAAGGGAACCCAGAAAATGGCAAGCTACTGCACTTGGGTTTATGCTCTATGCAGTCCCAGCCAGCTGGTAATAAAGGCTTTCAATTAACACCTTTGGTGGTCTAATTGGTCTTGATTGGAACGCTACCTCACAACGCTACTTCCTCCAACAAGGCCCAACTTCTTACAGTTCCCGCAACCTCTGAATATTCCATTCAATGACTAACCCATGAATGGATTGATCTACTGATAAGGTCAGAACCCTCATGATCCAGTCCCTGCTCAAAGCCCCACCTCTGAACATGGCTACAATGGACACCAAGCCTTCCATATGCGAGCCTTTGGGAGATATTCCAGATCCAAACTATAATATCTGCCTAAACCTTTTGTTCTCCTGTTTACCCTTCTGTAAAGTGAAGAAACTAATAATGTCACCTCATAGGCTGTGGGAGGATGTTGAAGTGAGTAAATATATGGAAAACACTTAAATCTTTAGCACATTAGTGTAAGAACTATTATTGTTTGGTAGATAACAAACCAATTACAATAATAGTTAATCTTTATTTTTATTGACTTATACTTTTTTTGGGTACTGGGCATTGAACCCAGGACATTCTACCTCTGAGCTACACCCACAGCCCTATTTTATTTATTTTTTAAATTTTGAAATAGGGTCTCACTAAGTTACCACATGCTGGCCTTGGACCTGTGATCCTCCTCTCTCAGCCTCCCAAATTCTGGGATCACGGTGTACACCATTGCACCAGTTTAGCTAATTCTTACTGAACATATACTATGCTAAGCATCATTCTAAGTGCTTTTTTTTCTTTTAGTCATTATCTCATTTAGCATTTATCAATCACCAATATAAGAAAACAATACTGTTACTATTTCTACTTTACAAATGACACAACTGAGACACAGGACATGAGGTAATTTTTTCAAGGCCTACAACTCTCAAATATTTCCCAAAGATTAAATCCGGGGTGGATTGAATTCAGACCACATAATGAAAGGCATACATTGTACAATAAAATGTGCTCCTGATAAGTACTAGAGAGATAAATATTTCAAATACCATTAAATAAAAGATTTAATATCAGTTCCCGTTTGTGCCAAAAATTACCAAATCTTTGTATAAGCACCTCCTTTCCCTTATTTTGTTGCCATGAAACAAGAATTTTCAGAATACTTATTGGCTTTTGACAGACACTTCTTTCCAAACAATTGACTAGATGAATTTACCATATTCACACTTTCTCTTCCTTCTGTTACATTACGGGGGATATTTGCATGAAAATAAGATTTCTTTTGAGCTGAATGTTTATTTCTTACCTTCCCCTTTTCAGGACATAATGACTTCTACAACCGTGAGTTTCCAAATAGAGAAGTATTTCTTCAAGTTGGAAACAACATAAGAACCTTTTGTGATAAAGTCTCTTTTCAAATTTTTATCCTCATATTTAAAGAAAAGATAGTTCAGTAGAGTAGAGGAAATGCTTATGAAATTTGCCAGCTAAAGTGCTATTGCAAGTACTATTGGCATATTTTCAAGGGTCTAAAGAATGTATTTAAATTTGACCATGTTTTAGTCACAGAAAAAGCTGTCTTTCCCCATGTTTTTGAGTCCATTCAGAGTAGATGCTTCCTGAAACTATTCGACTACCTTTTAGTTTGTTGGTTGTATTTGGGTCTCTGGAAAATAGTCTTTCTGCAGTTGTAATGATTCATAGATGACTTTTACTGTTTTCCCCCTTTGTGATAACATTTTCCAAATCTATTTCAATGAATCTATTTATTTTTAAGTTAATTCATTATAATTTTGCTTTTCTACTAGAACCTTTATTTTGTTTTATACATTTATTGGTGCATTATAGTTTCACATCATAATGTAGTTCACAGTGATAGTGACATGCGTGCACACTGCACATGGTGAGCTTTCCCCCCGGCTTATTTTAAGGAATTTAAAGAATACTTAAACCAGTCTCATGTTCTTCAGGTTTGAGCTGACCCTTGAATGTTGTACATTGGGCTCATCCAGGTAGAACTTTCATGGTCCACATTAAAACTTCTTTTGGTTCCAACTTGACTTTTATACATTGACTCCTGCAGGGTGGATCAAATTTTCAGTTTCAGCTGTGTGGGTTAAGTTATAGTAATCCTTGGTGCCCATATTTTATTCTAACAACAGGAAACTAGAAAAGGAAGTCGAACAACTAATATTAGTGGTGGTAGAATTGAAATAAAAAACGAAAACATTTGGCATGCTGGATGTACTAGGTTTTAGCTTCAATCTTATGTAAATCTTCAAGTTAAAAAAACAAGAACAATGAAATTAAAGGAGTGAGTGATTTGAAATGCTGGGAATATAAATATTGTACCCCCAAAATGATGGGGATTGTATACTCCTCCTCCACCCATATGGCACAAAGCCCTCCCTCCAATTATACAGTTCCTTTGTTGGACATGTAAATGTTTGGTTCATGCTTATTTGCAGGAGAAAAGTACCTGGAACAGAGTACAGCTCTTAATAAATATTTATTGCATTTAGTTGACTATTGCTCAATAACCTTCTGTAAGACAAAAGCATTAGAGTGTATTGTGAAGAACAACTCAGTGTTCAAAGTGTGCATGGGAACCCAGGAGTGGCTGTACCATTTATTATCAGACATTAAAGATAAGAGATCTCCTTCTTTAAACTGTAACTCCAGTACTCTTTTTCACCATACCAAACTGCCCATCACTCACTCATTCTAGTGAGGACACTACAATGAGGGCAAAATAATCCCTATAGTGAAACAAGTGCTATAATTTTCCTTTAAAATCTTTCTATAGTACTTTAAAGACTAGAAAAAACAAAACAGAAACCCAAACAAAAGCAAATCCTGCCAGTAGAAATATATCTTCCAATCTGTAAAATGACTTCACATGTCACTATTTCTTTCTGTTTTTCCTATCAGAATGACATAGAATCATCATAAGAGAACACTCAAGCTGTACACATAATTACAAAGCAACAAACTGTCCAATATCTAACCAGTCCTAATATTTGTTTATATTCTTCCAGATATGCTTTTCAAATATGTGAATATAGAAACACACATACATTTACAAATAGAAATATTTTAAGTGAAAATTGTTAAGTATAAATTTACTTGAAGAAAAACATTGAAAATGGAATAAACTTATGAACCTTCGATAAATTTTTCTTTCCAAAGAAGAATAATTCAATTAAGTGGTTGTCATCACGCTTATTTTAAGCTTCTTCTTTCAGTTTTAGATAGCACCAGTTAATTCTCTACTTTGAAAAAAGTGTAATTAGCATTCTTACACTTCCTCCCACTTCTCTGCCCCACATCTTCCAGTATTTATTAGTTATATTTTAAACTGTTTAGAGTTTATAAAATTTACCATCTGTTCTGCAACCACAATTCCCCAGATGTTCAGTCAGAACAAAACATTTGTTGCTTTTAATGTTCATTACCAAGTCTTTTATTATATATTTTCATTCCTTACTTTTTAAAATTTTATTGTTATCTTGGTTAGCTGGATTACATCATTTTATTTTTGTAGAAGAGTTTATGGGTGCTGTATTTCTAGAGTTCTATCAGATTTGAGCTGTCTTTTTACTGGAATGATAAATTTTATGTGTAGACTATTCCTGCGTGAGACTTTGTTCCTACTCCCAGAAGTTTGTGTTCCTACCTTCTTTATCTTAGGCTATTGAATGTGGTCTTAGAGAAGTCTGATGCCAGTCTATTCTCTCTTTTTGTCAATGATTTTCTCCTTGCTATACAATTGAAGGATTTCTCTCTTCATTCATAGTTTGATAAGTTATCTGGTGTCATCCCAGTGTTGCTCATCATTAACTTTTTTCTTAGTGTATTGCATGTTCTTTTATGTATACACTAAATTCCTCATTTCATACAAAATTTCCTGAAATCAACCTCTCTCTGTCTCTCACACACACACACACAGGTTTTTGTCCTCCATGCACATGCCTGTGTTTCTAGTTGCTTTAACATTCATCCTTATTCTCTGCATACACTATGCTCATCTCAAGCCTTTTATCCATCATGTGAGTTGCATTTTTTGGACATGCCAGTTTGTTTTTGTGTTTCTAATTTATTTATTTATCACTTCTGTCATGGTGTTATTTTGAATATTTTCTTAGCTTTGCAATCTCAAAAATTAATTCTGTTGTTATCATCAGGTCATCTGTGAATGAAAAATCTGTTTAAAGATATTCTTTGTACTGGTCATGGTGGCACACATCTGTAATCCTAGTACTTGGGAGGCTAAGATAGGAGGATCCCAGATTCGCAGCCAGCCTCAGCATCTTAGCGAGAACCTATTTGAAACAAAAATGAAAAGGAGCAGGGGTGAAGTTTGGAGGTAGAATGCCCAATATACATAAATATATTATATGTTGTATATATTTTGTATGTATATATTCTTTGCAATCAATCTCATTCTTTTTAAGTCCTTCTAGAATCTAAGCCTGTGTAGTAAGTGGGCTTCCTTTCTCCAGGCTATCATTTCTGTTTGGACTTCAAAGGGAGTCTTCCTTCTCAATTTGCATACCTTTTCCTCCCTCCTATTTTACCTTTCTCCTCTACCACTTCTTTCTATTTCTCTACCTCTTAATCTTCTCATTCTTTTCCTCCCTCTTTTTCTTCTCTCTTCTCTTACTGCTCAACCGCTGTCAAACTTCATTTTCATCTCTGCATCCTGTTCTGATGTTTGTACGGTAGCCATGTCATATATTTTCTCTCCAAAAAAGTTTATCATTGACATCTCTAGATCTCCAATTTTTTCTGATGTAATCCGGGTGAATTTTCCTTAATTATGTTTATCATTTTTTTAAGCATCAATTTGTCTTTGGTTCTCATTTTTCTTGGATTTATTGGTATGGATATGAAAGAAGGAGAGACTTCAGCTCTCTAATATAGATTGTGTTACAAATCCTGTCCCAAGACTCTTACTAACCCAGAGGAGTATTCACTTCGATGGCCATGAGCTCATGACCCCAGTTTAGAAGTGCCAGATTGAACAAATAAAAATACAGGGTTAAATTTCAATTCTACATAAACATCACTATATTTTAAAAATATAAATATATTCCTTTAAATATTGAGTACATTTATATATGTATTAATCTATCTATATAAACACATACATATATTTCCTATTAAAAACTTGGTCTTTATATACATTTCTATTGTTATCTAGGATATTTTGTCTTAAACTTTGGTAATGGGCTTCATTTATTTATTTAGTTAGTTACTGGGGATTGAACCTAGGGCCTCCTGCTTTCTAGGCAAATGGTCTATCACTGAGCAATATCCCCAGCTCTGGATTTCTCAAGTCTATGAATATCTTCCACTATTTTGTCCTCCATAACTTTTTTTTTAGTGCTACTGGGGATTGAACCCAGGGGCTTTCTACCTCTGAGCTACATCCCCAGCCCTTTTTTATTTTTATGTTGAAGTAGGGTATCACTATGTTACCTCACATTGGCCTTGAAGTTTAGATCCTCTTATCTTAGCCTCCAAAGTACTGGGATTACAGATGTGGGCCATTGGACCAGGTTGTTCTCCATAATTCTTAGTATTGCACCGGGCCCCTATGAAAAGAGATCTATAAATTCAAGGAGACAGATTGTTTTAAAAATTTTATATACATATGTGAGAATACTAATATCAGTCTCAATATCTTGTATGGGGAAGAGGACCATGGGGAGGGAGCTGGAGGAAACTCACCAACTGTTGTGTGCATGTATGTTACTATCACTATCAACTACATTATGATGTGAGACTATAATGCACAAATAAAAGTATAAAAATATTTGATGTTATGAGTAGAAATATTGCTTTTATTTTTTTCTTTGTTTTTAATGCAAATCTAAAAGAGAGAAATGAGATTAGAAAAGGAGTTGGTATGAAATATAAACCTTTTTGTGTTGTTCTCCCTATCTTCAAACATTTTTTATCGATTCTTAAGCTTTGAGGGCTTATTAGGACTGGGTTGTTTGCAAAAAAAAAAGATGAGTAATATATTCTGTATAGAGGTAATAGCACATGTGAATCACAGAGCAGTAAAATGAGATAAATTGGGAAAGTAGATGCTAAGAGAAATATTTTTCAGACTGGCCTGGCAGCCACCTCCACCAGAATCCCCCAGGGTACAAATTAGAAATGAAATTTTGGGCCCTCATCTTAGACATATTTAGTCATAATTGCAGAACATGCTACCTAGAATTTTGCATAAAAAGAGGCAAACACAATGCCAGGATATTAAGGTGAGATTGGTTTTTATATATTCTCAAATTTGCTAACAACTGCATTAGAATTTTGCGACTGGGTAGAATAGAATGGAGAGAGATAAATTATGAAGAGCTTAGTTTGCTATGGCAGGAAATGTGGACTTTGCCCTGTGGGCTATAGAAACCCTGAGAGGAGTTTTCAACACAGAGAGTTACTCATCAAATTTGCCCTTTGGAAAATCACTAAGAATGATATGCAGAGGATGGCTAGAGTTTTCCCTTAGGCTTTTGGGCCTTTCATGTTTCTGTTTCCTTCTAATTTTTCCAGTATTTAATAATATGTAGAATGTTTGAATATATATTTCATAATGAAATACTAAAATAAAACTCAATGTTAAGTTATCCTAATATATAAAATGCCATACTAGACATGGGACAAGAATTGATGGGGCTTGAAGAAACTAGAGGTAGAGAGAAGAATCTTAGGAAAGACACAGAAAGAGTCTAAGCAACTTCTAAACTAACTTAACACCACTACAACTAGGAAAGAAGATCCGTTTAATGATATTGTCAAAGAAAAATTTTTCGGATACTTGTTAAGTGGTAAAACAGAATATTCAGATAGGTATAGGACTACTGAAATGGGGTTTTGCAGTAGAGGAGAAAGATTGGACTCATGTCTGAATACAGCAACGAAAAGTGGAAATTTAATCTAAGAAGCAAAATAAGGGGACTGGTGGATAGAAAACACTAAAAGAAAAGAAACCCCAGGTGTAAGGAGAGACTCTGGCTAAAGCAACTGGACAAGATGCTTGCTAACACTGGGATCTTAAGGGCATGCCCACAGAGAGGGGCAAGTCAGCCTCAGAGGAGCCTGCAACGAGTTTGCAGAGTTTTCAAAGAGTTTGGAGGAGCATCTTTATCAATATGTGAAGAAATATTTAGAGGGTTTATAAGTTAAAAAGAAAGTAAGAAGTTACAGAATGGGAACCAAAAAGTAGCGAAGAAGAGTAAAAAAATTTCTAAAATTTAACAGCAAACATGAGCTGGGGAATGAACCAAAACCAAAAAATAAGACACACACACACACACACACACACACACACACACACACACACACGTGCATGCCCTTGTTGGATCATACACTACACTAATACTGTTTTTTTTTAATTTGACTTTTGTTATTACTAATGAGCAGTTGTTATATTTCTTTCAAAGACTAATTGTATTTTTTTTTTCTCTCCTATCTGAAGAAAGTACATCAAGGCAATCACGGAAGGAGGCTTAGGGGCAATCAAGCCTGCAAAATATACACACTCTCTTGCCAAGGATTTGCCAAGTTAGTGTGGCTGCTAGATAATAAGACAAGATGCAAAATCATGCCTTTTCACCCTAATCTAAAAAAAGCACGTTACTATCGCACTAATTATGTACTCCTATTCTTCAGGGAGCAGGATGTGAAGAGAAAGAGTGAGTTTTGATTAGTAATATCCATCATAGTTCACTTGAACCTTTCTCCACAAAGTTAAGTACATATTTAGATGTCAAATGCAATCCTTTCAATTTCCTATAATCAAGTCCGTTCTCTTCTCTGTGCTGTTACCTCCTGCACAATCAATGCCACTGATCCTGATCAGATGTGACTATTTTGCCTTTTTCTTCCCTGAGAACTAATTGACTAATTGGCAGTATGATCTATCTTCAGTTATATTTTTACGTCTACTTAGAAACAACTTTTGCCAAATATTTAGGCATTACAGAATCTAATACATCTATCAGAGACGAAGTTACCTAACAGTAAATTGCTTAAATAATAACTATACAAATGCTAAGCTCTGTTTATCAGATGTGCTTGAAAAAAATCTAGCTTCCAACCCTCGTCAAATTTAGACAGCTGACTCTATCAGTAAACATTAATATATAAGAGGAAGTTATGAGTAACAGGAAATAAAGTAGCAGAAGGAAAGGAAATATGGGGATATGAAGGTTGGACACTAAAACTAAATTTAAACATTAAATAATGCCTTATGATCATGAACTCTGTTTTCCCTGTATCCAAAAAGTTTTGGTAGGGAGAAGAATGAAAAATTGTACCAAATGATGTGTGCACCCATTGCTTTGAGAAGAAATAGTGAATTTAAAACACAAATGACAGGATAGATTATACGAGTAATAAAGCAGTCTGCCATACACGGGGATGATACTTATTTATTTGGTTTTGCAATGAAACAATTTCAGCACCAGAAGAAGCCTCTTTTAATTTTTTTAAAAGATAGCTCATTACATTCAGAAGTCACGTAAATGTGGGAAATGCTCCCTTACGCGAGCCTGTTGGAATCTAATTCATATTGAATCCCCATCTTCCTTCACGTTGCACTGAACTTGTTGAGAGAGATGTATTCCCAGCCACAGTGCAGATTACATTTAACACACTCCATAATTGAGTCTTTATTCATTTCTTTGTAGGATTACTTATAATTGCAGAGGGACTCTCAGTCATTTTGTGGAGACCTAGAGAAGAAGCCATCCATCCAATTGAATTAAGCAAAATGTGCAATGGCGAGAAAATTAAGAAGAGGAATTAAACAGAAAATGGCTAAAACATTTTATTAGTGCTGTGCAGGCACTCTGAGTTTAGGTCAATGTACAAACAACAAACTTAATGAATAACACCCACAAGTATGGGAAAATAGAATGATTGGCAGTTTTAACACAGCTTTCCCCAGTACACACCCATGCTTTGGAGCTAAAAGTGAAGTTTCCTACAGAAGGCTGGATCTCAATGTGGAAGTAACATACGTCTTCATCATTCCTTGCATGGAGTATTGCATTTTCTGCATAAGATTCTAGAAGTCTGTGGAAGGTCAGGATCGGGACTCTGTGGGCCTCAGTTGAGTGATCTATGGGGAGAACAATTCCTTTCCCTGTGACTCCTGTGATCTGCCTTCAGGGTAAGGCATTTGCAGCTTTTTTCCATTCTCACAAACCTGAGAGTAAAATTAGGCTTTATGTTAGCACTGCCTGCTCCTTTTAACCAGCCTACTTAAAGACACAAATGGAGTGTCCCTTGTTCATTTAGCATATGCTTTTTGGTACCCGCTATCCACTGTATCCCTGTATTCAGGGGCACAGACAACAAAGACTCATCCTCAAGATGCTCACAGCCTAGTAAAGGAAAAAACCCAGTCTATGATGTGGCTGCAGATTGCATAAGAAAGGCAAACACAGGGCCCACGAGAGCACAGAGGGACGCCATGGAAACAGCTTCAGTCTCCAACGCTGATCTGGTTCCCTTTTTTGACCCTAAATGACTGCACAGAAATTTGCTTTATTTGCAGGTCTTGCATTTGTTTTCTCCTTGTTAAACCCCATTTTGTGCCTAAGTCGGGGTCACTAGGAAGTACAGGATTCTTTCCCTGCCCATATTCCACACAAAAGCTAAAATGTACTTTTGAGAATTTGAATGATAAAAATTCAAAGGAATGCAGGACAATGTCTGTGGCCTGGCCCATTTCTGATGTAGAGCTTATTCTTTTTCTATTATTGATTTTACTAGGCAGTTAGAATTGTGTATTAGCTTAATTAATTTATGTTTTCAATTAAACAAAAGCCAATACAGTCACTGTTGAATAACTGATATTAGTATTATTTTATGTTTACCAATTTATTATGTAGAATATTACAAAGGATGCAGATGAAGAGATGCCTAGGGCAAGACAAGTTGGAAGGGGCACAACTTCTCCAATATCCAAGATATTATGGTCCTCTAACCCAAACTCAGTCTTAGCCTGGTAATTTGATGCTTTCTTTACATACACTTTATAATATTTATACATATATCACAAGCCAGGATTTATTTTGGTATAGAATGGAATTTGTTACCATACTAAAATATACCATGGCATTATGTAGAGGGAATATAATGTTTGGGGTTGTAAAATTCAACCTGGAAACATAAGCAATAAACATGTTATCATTTTGTGCCTCAAAAGCTCATGATAACACCTGTATTTCCTCATGTGACGAATGTCATTTTTTTTTTTTTGCTTGACGTTCACAACTCACTGTGTTTTTCTTTCTTTTTATACATCTACCTTCATTTTGCTGCACCTCCTCTAAACTTCAGGCTATTTGCCATTCTCTTTAAACCTAAAATCCAAATCATGTTTCTTTCATTCATCTATTTTCTCAAAATTAATCCATTGACTTATTCATCCTTCTGCTTTATCAAAGCATTTTCATCGAAGCTATTTTAACCCAGCAACTCCACTAGACAGAATAGATAAAAATGGTGAAAAAGGTAAAATACCTTTTAAAAGAAATCTTCATCTTTTATGGCACTTATACTGTATGAGTGAAAGTGATAGAGAACAAGTGCTTACATAATTAAATACATGTCTTACCATGAAGGAAAATATACAGTGTTATATGTGTATTGAGGGAACTCAATATTGAGGGAACTCAACTTGAGGGAACACTAGAGAGAATTGACATAGTATCGGGCCAAGCTAAAGAGTTTTCAGGGCCCCATGCAAAATGAAAATTCAGGACCCTTTGTTTAAAAATTGCTGGGAATTCAAAGATGGTGGCAGTGGCACAAGCAGAGGATTCCCTTAGCTGTAAAGGTCATGTGCTTGTGACATCAGCTCAGCTTACTGCAGAAGGCCAGGGAGGGTTTTTCTGAGCTGGGCTGCATTTCACCTGAGATTGACAGATGAGTGTAAGTTAGGTAGACTGCTTTAGACTTGGATGGACATTCCTTCTTTGGTCTAATGTACTGGTATTTTTATAGAGGTATTAGCCTGATATAGCCTAATACCTAAGGATGACGTAGCTTTTACAGTCTTGCTTAAGCTGCTGGTAGTAGAGATCATCTATCAGTAATCTTGCCTCATCAACTTTCACTCCAGGTGTGTTTCAATAAGCAAAAATGAATACTAGAATCTTTTGACTTAAAATTATTTTTTTTCAAAATAGTAATTTTAAACAATTCTCAATGTTTCTTAAATATTTATGGGAGTGCAATGGTCTGGGTATTTGGAGACCTGGCTTCTTGTCTTGGATGTGCTTCTGACCTTGGACAAGATATTCTTTGGATCAAAGCTTTCTAATCTTGGGGGAGGGGCAGAAATGATATTTAAGCCTTCTTTCAGTCCGAAGTTTTAAGCTACTGATGATAGCATTTTCTAATTTTCTCTAGTAAAAACAATACAGTAGTTCATTTTATCCTGATCTACTTCTTTAGAACATAAAGTCACAGTGCTGGCTGAATTGCTGACAGCATAAATACGGCAATAGCTGCCAAAGGCCACCTTCAACAGGCAATCTCTTTTCTTAAACAACCACATTAAATCCCTAAGGTGACCAGTGCTATTCCATTCTTCTGTTAGTTAAAGGTCACCTCTACTAGCAACCAATTTTTGTACCTCCCTGGGGTATCTGCTTAAGACTACATTCATTGTCTATATTAACTTCTCTACTGCATCTGCTAAATATCAAGGTAATTAAAGACTTATATAGACATTGAGTCACTTTATTCTCAAGAATAGACTTTTTTTTAATACCAAGAGACTTCAGGCAATGTAGTCTCAGAAAGGTGAACCTAAAATACTTTCAGACTTCTGAAAACTTTGTTCCTTATAAGTTTATTAGTGCACTAGGGTGATTCAAATGCCTCTGGTAGATGAAATTTTATGCTTACTAATCCAGGCAGTTTAGACAATTCTGTGATAACAAAGGATCACCAAATCTCACAGACTTAAAATAGTAACAGGTTTATTTCTTGCCAAAGTCTCTGCAGATGCACACAAATGTCCTACGGGACATCAGTCAGCAATACAGACTAAGAATCTCTACCATCATGCAACTGTCACATTATGGGAACTTCTGGATGCAGCATGGGAAAGTGCACTTGCAGATCTCTTACTGAAATTAAACATTTGACCTTCAAGTGACACACATTGTATTTGCCTGCCAGCCTTTCCTGAGAAATAGTCATGCATCCCAGCCTAAACACATAGATTCAGGGAACTGTAATCCTCCATGTGTGCAGAGGAAAGGTGACCTCTGAGAAGTATCTGTAACATTTCTTTTATTTTTATTTTTACAATATAATGTGTTCATGTATGTTGTTCATACCCTGACATAAATCAAAAAGTATAATTACAATGCACCAATAAATGAATATAAAAAAAGAAATGTGATAATCAAAGAAGAGTCTGTCTGGAACTTTGGGTTTTCTTAGAATCGAGTTTAGCTTAAAACATACTAATTTAGATAGGTCCCAGGAGTCTAGACGGCTAAGAACACATGCAACTATTACCAAGTCTTAAAATGATATCTTTGGTTTATGATCTTGGTGTTTGATTTAGTTGTCACTGTTTGTATATTTGCTTCTGTTTCTGTACTGTTGTTTATTCTTCTTTCATCATCTAGTTGTTGATTGGGTTCCCACTGTTTCCCAAGAGAGCATAATTAAAGCTTGATCCCTTTCTACAAGGAACTCACAATAATCTTTGAACATCAATTAGGCTCATAAATAACATAATTCCCCAAATCACACAGCCCAGAGGGACCATATTCTGTTTCAAGCATACATAAATTGGCCTTTTGATAGCATGTCTTAAAATTTTTAGTTATGCACAAATTATATTTTCCACACTTTATGGTGTATGAATATATCATCTCTACTGAATATTTGCCAAGATATTAAAGCAAAATCAGAACACTTGAGTGAGAAAATAAGCTTTAGTATTTTTCAAAGTCACCTCTGTAGCCCACATCTATGAACAGATTAGTATTGTATATCATGGCATAATTTCACTGCTAGATTTTCTGCCACTGCTAAGAATTGTGTCTACAGCATATGAAGTGCTTCTTGAATAGCAATATAGAACCCTATCTCTTTAGAATATTCGAAGTATGGAATGAAAGGTGTTTTGAGATTTGTTTGAACCCATTTATGCACTTTACATTGTTGATTTTGGTTGAAACCTTACCTAAGCCACTTTTTACTAAAGATAAGTTGTCTATAGGATGCATTGCACTTCCTCTCTGTTTGTTCTTTCATTCAGTATCTTTTTTTTTTTTTTTTTTTTTTGCGGTACCGGGGATTGAACGCAGGGGCGTTCTACCTCCGTGCTACGCCCCTGGCCCTATTTTTTTATGCTTTATTTTGAAACCGGGTCTCACGAGGTTGCGGAGGGCCTCACTAAGGAGAGAGAGAGAGAGAGAGAGAGAGAGAGAGAGAGTGAGAGCTGAGGCTGGCCGCGAACCCGGATCCTCTGGTCTCTGCCTCCCAAAGTACTGGGATTACAAGCGTGCGTCACCACGCTTGTAATCAGTATCTTTTGATATCTACCATGGAGCAGGCACTTTTATAGGCATTCAGTGGGCAATCAGGAATGAAACAATTCCTAAGTTTCTGACACTATCTACTGGAGGAAATGAACATTTTTATACCCCATAATGAGTTCTGTGCTGGTGGTAATAGAGGGTGCTACAGGAGCTCATAACAAGGGAGTTCTCTATTTTGGAGGATCGTGTGTGTGTGTGTGTGTGTGTGTGTGTGTGTGTGTGTGTGTGTAAGGTAGTCATAGAATGTATAAAAATCAGCCAAATGAACGAGTTTGGGGAGGAGAGTATCCACAAGAAGAAGCAACATATGAGAAGACCTTGATGTATGACAGAATATGACATGGTCAAAAACTGAGTGAAATTCAGTGAAGATTTTAGAACATTAGAGGTGAGGCTTGCCAGATGGGAATATGGTAAGAGACAAGGAAAGATCATAAAGGCTTTACCATAATGATGTTATCTCATTAAATACAAAAGCCAAGGCCTTGAAAGAGTTGAAGGAGGGTCACACGATCAGATCCAGAATAATGTTTTAGAAACATTATTCTGGATATGGTAGATTTGAAAAGGGAAATGAAGGAAGGAAAGGATATATGGCTAAACACATAATCCTAGTAGAGAATGATTATTTTGAGTGGCAGTGACAGTTGAGAGAGGAAAGATAAGACCAAAGAGGTCTACAGGAGGGAGAAGGGATGGAATTAGTGATTGGTATTATGTAGGGAACAAAAGGAAAGAACGGTAGAATTCAGGAATAGCTCCCAGGTTCCAAACATGGGTAATTAGGTAGATGGCAAGCTAGCTTACTGAACGAGGACAATGGAATAGGACCCTAGTTTATAGAGGCGCCACTTCAAGCCCCAGCTGTTCTCACCTGGCATCCATCCTCTGTGCTGTGACACTTCAACTGGCACTGTCTTTTAATAAGGACACTAGTCATAATGGATTTGGCTTCCACCTTATTCTAGTATAATTTCACCTTATTTTAACTAATAACCTCTGCAAGGACCCTATTTCTAAACAAGTTCACATTTTGAAGTATAAGAGGCTTAGAATTTCATCATATCTTTTCTTGGAGGACAAAATTCACCAGTAACAATATCCTTAAGATTTTTTTTTCTCATTATTTATCAAGAATTAATTAAATGACTAAAAATAAACCCATAATGATAATGGTATAGGTTTAATTTGGAGAAGAAACAAAGACTATTTTGGATAAGAAAAAAGCCATTTAGGAAAAAAATCAATAAATTTGATGTATAAAAACAACAAAAAAATCTGCATGAAAGAGATATCTGGCAACATGTATAGCCAGATGGAGTATTTCAATTTCTAAGAAAAGACTTCTATAGTTAAATACAAGTTAATACAAATAATCAGTAGAAAAATGGGCAAGAAAGATGACTTACCAGACATGCAGATGGTCATACCAACATCTTTTCTTTGAATCCTTTACTCATTTAGTCTCTTTCCTGGGCAAAGTTTCTCCCTGTACGTCCTTTGTCCAGAAACCTGCATCCAACCCTCACTGTTTCTCTCCTGTATCTTTTTTATACTCATTGCAGGGGTAGTGCCATGAAGCTCCTTTTACCCACATCCTCCATTGTTGTAACATTCTGTACATTTCTCTATCACATGTGTTACTTGTTGTTACTTAGTCTCTTTCTCTTCCCTCTTAGATTCCTAGTTATTGAGAATAAGGATTGTGTGTAATCCATATTTTAATCATGATAACAGGATGTACACTGTTTTGAGTTAACACATGAATTATCTATTGTGTTACTGAAAAATCATAAGGAATCATTTATTTAGTAAGTTCACCCTACATTTCAGTACCAGAAGACTGTAAGTCAGTCATTCTATTGGACACTGAGAATTTGATCACCGGACACACTTCTTGTTTCCCATCATTTGTCAAGAAGTTGAGCTAAATGTGATGTTAAATAAAGCAGTAGTTAACTTATTCCAGGAAAGTTATATTTATTATGGCCAGTTCCCCCCTAGTTTTGTTGTTTCTATTAATTTTAGAAAACGTAGAGATGTTTCTATTTTTTTTTTTTTTTTTGCGGTACCGGGGATTGAACGCAGGGGCATTGTACCTC